>ML361858.1:0-46924 GCA_005239505.1 Nicotiana paniculata | reverse complement strand
GGATGCCCTCAGAGGCTTGATAATTTCCTATGTGTTGAGATCCCGCATTGTGGGGATGTTATGTGAGCAGGATATCTCTTGAGATCCAGAGTGTGTATATATATATATATCGCACCTCAGTTGTGCTTTAGTTTTGTAGCATATGGATTTATTAGTCTCCCCAAGAAGGTATTATGCACTTAGCGTGCTTATGATCGATATTCAGTATTTTGTGATAGTGAGCAATTCAGCTCCGTATATATTTCCTTATATGAATTTTATGTGTGGATCAGGTGGCACGTCGCCACGGGTATGTTATTTGGACCGGGTTGCACGCCCCAACAGTGTGATGTCGAGTAAGGTTCCTATATTTATTTCTTGTGTTTTACTTCCTATTTTCTGAGAAAGTTCATATTAGCTGTGTGAGTCAAGTAGTCTCTTCCTGAGTCATTCCTCTATGTATCATGTTCGAGTTATGGCCTATTGGCGCGTTGTGGTATCCTGTGAGACTGTTGGTCTTGTTTGGGTGATTTGTTGTCTGAGCAGTTCATACTGGGTGAGACGAGATTATTGGATCAGGGATCAGGGCGATAAGATTATGTGAAATACATTAAAGGACATTTACCATTATTTGGTTCGTAATGAGGTGATGATTCTAGTCAAGATGGAATATTTAGTGATTTGTTAACTCTGCAGTTGGTTATGAATTTCTACACATCTCCTTCGTTGTGGTGGTATCGTTAGCATTACAGCAGGATGTAGGTATATAAATTGTAAGGTGCATTGGGAGCATCAGATTCATGGAATTTTAGCTGTTAAGGTTCAGGGAATGTCATGGTGGTTCGATGATGAATTATGCGGTGTATGGCGCTAAATTCAGCAAAAGTATGCAGCCATGTTTTGGTACCTCGTCTGGTAGTTGATACAGTGTATATATATTAGAACTAGGCCTGGCAGAGAAATTTCAAGTGTTGGAACTGGATTCTGAGCTTATTATATGGGTAAAAGAAGGAATCTTCATATTTGATCAAGCTAATGTACTCAACTGGGTTGTGGTAGCATGGGCATGTGCTCGGGGTGTTAAATAGTGATTTCAGATAACTCCAGAACAGTTCTTAGCACGTTCGAGGACGAACGTCTGTTTAAGTGGGGGAGAATGTAACGACTCGACCAGTCATTTAGAGCTCTAGCATGTCGTTCAGCGGTATGAGGCCGTGAGAAACTTTGTTTCAGGTATTATGACTCGTGGGCGTGGGCAGAATTGAACTTCGGAAAGTTTAAAGTTAATTGAAAAGAAATTCTCAATTTGGAAGCCTTAAGTTGGAAGAATCAATTAAGATTGGAATTTTTAGTGAACGGTCTTTGAATCAGGATTTGAAGGTTCCTGCAGGTTGGTATGATGATTTCGGACTTGGGCGTACGTCTGGATCCGGTTTTGGATAACCCAGGAGCATTTCGGTGTAATATGGAAGATAGCATTTTAGAAGAATTTCATAAATATGGGATGTAAGGAATTTCAGTGTTATTGATGTCCGTTTAGGATTCCGAGCCTAGAAATAGCTCCGTATGGTGATTCTGGAGTTGGGAGCGCGATCGGAAGTGAATTTGGATGTCCGTAGGTCATTTTGAAGTCTTTTGGCTAAAGATAGAAATTTGTAGGTTTTTGAGAAATCCGACCGAAAGTGGAAATTTTGATATCGGGGTTGGAATGCGATTACGGAAGTTAGAGCAGGTCTGTAATGTCGAATATGACTTGTGTGCCAAATTTGAGGTCAATCAGACTTGATTTGATAGGTTTCGGCATCGAATGTGGAGGTTTGAAATTTCAAAGTTCATAAAGTTTGAGTTTGAGTGCGATTCGTGATTTGGATGTTGTTTGGTATGATTTGAGGCCTCAATCAAGTCCGTGTAAGTTTATGGGATTGGGTCATATGATTGGACGGGGTCCCGGGAGCCTCGGGTGTGTTTCGGGGTGAGTTCGAACCATTTTCTCTGTTTTGCTGGTGCTGTTTTCTAGTGTCACTGATGTGCTATGCGATCGCGGTTCATGGAGTGTGATCCCGGAGACTAAATTCAAGGAAGCTGGAATTTGGCCTATGTGATCGCATGAATTGCAATGCGATCGCGGAGGAGGAAAAGCTGGGCTGCAGGGTGAAGGCTTGTGTGATCGCAAGGCTGAAGGTGCGATCGCACAGTGTGCGTATGGAGGCTTCTGTGCTTGGCTTATGCGGACACACTTGTAGACATGCGAACGCACGGAAGGGAATTTTGGGGCAGCATGGTTTGGCCTATGCGATCACCGTGGCCTTTATGCGATCACATAGAAGGGCACAGTTGGGCAGACTGTATTTTAAAACGAGTTTTGGCCATTTCTTCTTTTGTTTGGTCGACTTTGAGGAACTTCAAGAGTGGGTTTTCGTCAAGCATCACTAGGTAAGTAATTCCTTCATGTTTTTAAGATTAATACAAGTTATATACATGGATTAAACATGAAAGATTATGGAAAAATTGGGAAATTTTGAAAAAAACCTAGAAAATGGTAATTTCGATTTTTAACCACGAATTTGAGCATGGAAATTTAGAGTAAACTGTATATTTGAACTAGTAATGGTATGGGTAGAATTTATCTTGGAGAAATTTTGGATTCCAGGCACGTGGTCCCGAGGGCATTTTGGTCATTTCACTAAGCGGAGTTGGGAAATTATATAATATGGAATTCGTTGCAAATATTAGAGTATATTTTCATTGGTTTGTCGTTGTTTGGATAGTTTCGGAGCGTTGTGCAACGATTTGAGTCATCGGCAGGGCTTAGGAGTCGGTTATGGAATTTCGGAGCAAGGTAAATCTTCTTTATAACTTTGTGAGGGGGAATTGTCCCCCTAGGTGAAATAATTAAGTATATTCTACTATCAGTCGGGGGCTACATACGCACGAGGTGATGGGAGTCCGTGCGTAGCTACTATTATGCCATGTCCGGGTGGTCTAGGACCCACTAGCATGCCTTACGTGTTGTACATGTGTTCCTGCCACTAATGTCAGGTTGTAAATACTATTAAATCGGTGATTGAATTCCTAAGAAGACTAGAGTGTACCTTTCATAATTATTTAGAAATAGAATTGATTCCTCTGTGGGTAATTGTATACCTGATAAGGTTATATTATTGAATATTATTAAACTTGGCAAATGAGTTTCAAAACAAAGATTTAAAAGCTATTTTTCATGTTCCTTTAAGAATAATTTTACCACTTTCCTAAGAAACTTCTTTCTTGATAAAAATGCGGATTTATTATGTGAATATGTGTACATATGAGCACCTGAGTCGCAGGAATGATTCGCGAGCAGGCTAGCCTTATTATTTTTATGTTGACCACGTCGCTTGATCGATTCGTGAGCGGGGAAAAATAGATGAATCTATGGTTTGATCCGTTCGACCCTTCGGCAGTGCACAGTTTATTATTGTTGGTCCGCACCGTTCGACCCTCGGCATTGCTTGCGCATGATATTTACGGCGTAATTGTTGTGATTTTTTCCTGATTACTGCCTGAAATTTTAAGTTGTCAACTGAGATGACAGAGATTTAAAGTTATTAAAATTTTTTGAAGAAGTTTTTCCTTCCCGTTGATTATTTGTTATTTGATTAATTCACCCATGTTGATTAATTTTTATTAATATGACGAACATTTAAAGTGTTAAATGTGGAAGGAGTTGATATTATTTATTCCTGATTTTAATAAATTGCATGTGCTAATCATGCTTAGTGTCACACTTGAATATACTAAATTAACCTCTAGCAAGTGTCAAATTCGACCTCTCGTCACTACCTCCCTGAGGTTAGGCGGGCGACTTACTGAGTACACGTTATTTTCGTACTCATGCTACACTTGTTGTGCATTTTTATTGCACAGGTACTTTCATAGCGATGTGGCGGTTTTGGAGACTTAGGCGAGTTGCATCATCCGGAGGCGATCCGTAGCTGACAGAGTCTCCCTCCTACTTTATTTATTTTCATTTTAAATTCCTTGTCCAATTTGTATTGCGGACAAGTTTTGTGATGATTGTATAAATTCTTAGAAATTGGTCATGTACTTGTGACACCGGGTTTTGGGATATTTTTGGGATATAGTTGCTAAAATGGAACATTTAAACCATCGTATTTACTTAACAGATTTCGTTTAGTTATTACGTAACAAGTTAGGGATAATGATTTCAAAAATGCTAAAACAGGAAATTTAATTTAACTATTTAAATGATTGGCTTGCATGACAATGGTGTCCGACGCCATCACAACCTTATGGATTTTGGGTCGTGACAACATGGTATCAGAGCACTAGGTTCCCTTAGGTCTCAGGAGTCATGAGCGAGTCTAGTAGAGTCTTGCGGATCGGTACGGAGACGTCTGTACTAATCTTCGAGAGGCTACATGGCTGTTAGGAGTACTTCCTTTCTTGAGTCCTCATCGTGCGATTCGATTCCTTTGAGGCTTATGCCTATGTTTTTTCCTACTCAATATTACGCGTCGCGAAGCGCATGCTATGAATCAGGAATTTGAGGAATTGAAATAGTGCTACGAATGCGATGCGAGATTTTTTTCGTGTGTAATTGGTTGGGGGCTGTTGTTATGGACCTGTAGAAGGATAATGATTTCAAAAATGCTAAAACATGAAATTTAATTTAACTATTTAAATGATTGGCTTGCCTGACAATGGTGTCCGGTGCAATCACGACCTTATGGATTTTGGGTCGTGACAGAAGGTTTGCTGGTTTTTCTATTTTCTGGTGCCCAGTTATTTAGTGCTTCGCGTTCGTAGCATCTAAATAGTTAAATTATGGTGGTGCCAAAAAAGGATATTATTGCTTATGTGGCTCGTTGTTTGAATTGCCAACAGGTTAAATATGAGCATAAGAGAGCACGCGGTTTACTTCAGCAGATACAGATTCCTGAGTGGAAGTGGGAGCGTATCACTATGGACTTCATTGTTGGACTCCCACGGACTTAGAGGAAGTTCGACGCCGTTTTGGTTATTGTGGATAGGTTGACTAAATCAGCACATTTCATTCCAGTGGAAAGTACTTACACTTCGGAGGGGTTGGCCGAGATATATATTCGAGAGATTGTTCGCCTTCATGGTGTGCCCCTATCTATCATACGAGGTACGCAGTTTACCTCGCACTTTTGGAGGGCAGTTCAGTGAAAGTTCGGTACCCGAGTTGAGCTGAGCACACCATTTCATCCTCAGACGGACGGGCAGTACGAGCGTACTATTCAGATTCTAGAAGATATGACCCGCGTTTGTGTTATTGACTTTGGAAGTTCTTGAGATCAATTCTTGCCGTTAGCGGAGTTTGCCTACATTAATAGTTATCAGTCGAGCATTCAGATGGCTCCCTATGAGGCATTATATGGTACGCGGTGTAGATCGCAGTTGGATGGTTTGAGCCGATAGAGGCTCGGTTATTGGGTACGGACTTAGTTCAAGAGGCCTCATATAAGGTCAAGATTATACAGGATCGGCTTTGCGCAGCTCAGTCCAGGAAAAAGATTTACGCCGATCGTAAGGTTCGGGATGTGGCATTCAAGGTTGGAGAGAGTATTGCTTCGTGTATCACCCATGAAGGGTGTCATGAGATTTGGGAAGAAGGGCAAGTTTAGCCCTAGGTATATTGGGCCATTTGAGATTCTTGATAGAGTGGGGGAGGTAGCTTATAGATTTGCGTTGCCTCCAGGGTTACCCTCTGTTTATTTGGTATTTCATGTATCTATGCTTCGGAAAGATCATGGTAACCCGTCCCACGTGTTACATTTCAGCTCTGTCCAATTGGGCAAAGACTTGACTTATGAGGAGGAGCCGATAGCCATTTTAGACTGGCAGGTTCGTCAGTTGAGGTCTAAGAGTTATCCTTCAATTCGAGTGGAGAGGTCAGCCCGTTGAGGCAGCAACTTGGGAGTCCGAGTCGGACATGCAGAGTAAATATCCACACTTGTTTGCCAATCCAGGTAATTTTCTACGTCCGTTCGAGGATGAACGTTTGTTTCAGAGGTGGAGATTGTGATGACCCAAGGGGTCATTTTATGAATTAGGACTCTGCTCTAGGCTAATTAGCCATAAGAATATTAATTTTAACTACCTCGATTTGCGTGTGCATTCCGAGCGTGAAACCAGAAAGCTTTTATGTGAAAATATAAGAAATACTAATTTTTAGAATTTAAAGTTTGGTTTTAGTTGACTTGAGTCAACATTTTGAGTAAACAAACCCGGATCTGTGTTTCGACGATCTCGAGAAGTCAGCAGTAAAATATGGGACTTGGGCGTATGCCCGAAATTGAATCCCGAGGCCCCAAACCTTAGAAATCAATTTTTGAAAGAAATTATTTTTCTGAATTATTAATGAAATAAAGAAAAGAATTAATGTTTGAAACCATTGGCATCGAACCCCGTATCTTGGTTTCGGAGCCCGGTACAGATTTTTTATAGTATTTAAACACTATCTGTGAAATTTGGTGAGAAACAGAGTTTATTTGATGAGATTCGGACGTCCAGTTGAGAAATAGTGAACTTTAAGGGTTCTTGAGAAAAATGATGAGTTTTGGGGTTTAATTCATAGTTTTACATGTTATTTTCATGACTTGATCGCACGAGCAAGTTCGTATGATATTTTTAGACTTGCGTGCATGTTTGGTTTACAGCCCCGAGGGCTCGGGTGAGTTTCAGATAGGCCACAGAATGTTTTACACTTAAGAAGGTTTGCTGGTTTTTCTATTTTCTGGTGCCCAGTTATTTAGTGCTTCGCGTTCATGTAGCATCTATCGCGAACGCATAGAGTAAAAATTGAGCTGGGCCTTTTTGTTCTACGCGAACGCGGGACCTCTAACGCGAACGCGATGGGCTGGGGGGAGACCTTACGCGAACACGGTCTGGTCCATGCGAAGGCATAGTGTAACGAGCCTGGGGGAGGGGAACCTGACTGTTCTCTATGCGAACGCGGCCCAGTGACCGTGAAGGCCAACAGGCCTGACTCTATGCTAACGCAGGCAGGCCCACGCGAACACGATGAAGGCCTGCCCAGCTATATTAAAACATTGTTAAAAATGGACAGAACTCTTTTTCTTCCTATTTTTCGAACTACCAAGCCCTAGATACGATTTTCCTCACCAAGGTTCATCCCCAAAGTGTAGGTAATCAATTCTAAATTCTACTCGTTCAATTCCCAATGTTTTTCATCACTTTTAAATCAAAAATCAAGAATTTAATGGTAAAAATTAAGGGTTTGGGTAGAATTAGGGAATTATGTAAAAATGGGATTTTGACCTCGAATTGAGGTCGTATTTCGAAACTAATTGCATATTTGGGCTTGGGGGTGAATGGGTAAGCGGAATTTGGTCCGAACCCCGAGTTTGTACCAAGTGGGCTAGGGTCAGGTTTTAACTTTTTTTTAGAAAACTTAGGAAACCATAATTTTTCAGTAAAGTTGGTTCCTTTAGCATTAATTAATGATATTAAACTAATTATGATTAGATTCGAGTGTGTTGGAGGTGAATTCTAAAGGAAAAACGGTAATTGAGCAGTGAGTGGCTTGCGGAATTGAGGTAAGTGTTGTGTCTAACCTTAGCTTGAGGGAATAGGTATTGTATGACTACTTGTTACCTGTTTGTTTGTTAAATCCAATATATAGGTGAGGTAACGAGTACCTATACGTTGTGGTCAGGTCATACCATGCGAGTAAATGCTATTTCTTGCTATTCTGGTTATCTTAAAGCCCATCATCTATGATTATTGTTGTTAGTTAAATGTTGAGAACATTGAGTTGAGATTGAAATGATAAATGATGATAGTAACCATGATGAAATATTGATTTCTTGTGAAATTCCTTTGAGAACATTGAGTTGAGATTGAAATATTAAATGGTGATTGAAATTATGATGAAAATATTGTTTCTCGTGAAATCCCCTTTTATGTTGTTTATGATTTGATGAGGTTGTGAGGAAGAGTGTAAAGCACGAAGGGTGATGCCTTGCATGACTTAATTATATTGTGAGGAAGAGTGAAAAGCACGAAGGGTGATGTCGTGCATGATTTATTTATAAGGTGAGGAAGAGAGTAAAGCACGAATGGTGATGTCGTGCAATTCTTAATTATAATCCGGTGAGCATGACAGTAAAAGCACGAAGGGTGATGCCGTGTATTCTATTTATTATTTGGTGAGGCTGAGAGTAAAAGCACGAAGGGTGATGCCCTGCAAGTTTACTTTCTATCTTTAATTGCTAAAATTATTGTTGATCATTATCTGTGTTTGCCTTATTGTTTTCCTCATTCTTTATGTTGAAAATTCCAGATCACATGCTCCCTTCCCATTAATTGCTGTTTACATTCTTTAATTTCTATTATTTCCTATTAGCATGATTTCCATGTCCAGGTTTTATGTGGTGTCTTGTCCTAGCCTCGCACTACTTCGCCGAGGTTAGGCTCGGCACTTATTCAGTACATGGGGTCGGTTGTACTGATACTACACTCTGCACTCTTTTGTGCAGATCCAGGTACCGACCAGCGTTAGGAGATCTTAGTAACCGATATCATCATTTGGAGACACGAGATATATCTGTCGGCGTCCGCAGATTTCTGGAGTATTCTCCTAGCTTTATAGAGACTGTTTCATTTTACTCAAAACAGATATATTATTTCTTTCAGCCCATTATTTGTAGTATTCTTAGAAGTTCGTGAATTGTGACACCAGACCCTGAGTAGTCTTAGAGTTATATATATTTAGTTCGTGGCTAGGTTTATTTATTTGTTTAACGTTTTATTTATGAGGTTATTCGCTGGAAATCATTAGACTTAATTTACTTTAAATTTATTTTATTGTGTTTAAATAAGTAACCAAAGGAAAAATAGCTAATCGAATTCTAACATTGGCATGCCTAGCAAGTGTGGTGGTAGGCGCCATCATGACCCTTAAGGTTGGGTATTTGGGTCGGAATGCAAATTCATTCGTCATTGAAAAGTTCATGTTTCATCCATCAAACAACTTCATCCAAGCGTGAATTACGAAAATAATTATAGAAACGTCATGAAGATCAATCAGTTTCAAAAAATAATTTGAATTCTGAAGATGAATTGCAATACTTATAATTTTTTTTGTAATTTTGAATTTTGGAATTTGCGTCTGGTTCAAATTTCTGATTTGCGAGAGGAGATCGGAGGAGAGACGGAGTGACAGAGGAGAATCGTGAAGTGTTTTGTGCGCGATGCATCTTTTATATGGCAGGGGTAGATGGTCATATTATTACGGATTGTTTGTCAGCTGGCTACCAAATCAATAATTTTTAAAAATAGAGAACAGGTTAAAAGGTGGTTGCTATATAGGGTATGGCTGCAAATCACCCATAACGAAATGACCCTAATCTTATGTTGGTTTTCCCAATTTATTGGATTGCTAGCCAATCAAGCTCCATTGGCGCTACAAAAAACTAAAAGTTTAAAAAGTTTAAATTATTAAGTATCTTAAAGAAAAATGCTCTAATTCTTTCTCTAATTCATATTTACACCACACTCGAATTAAAAGAATATGATAGTCGTACCCGTCTTGGACTTGGTCGTACCTAGGAGTGGCAAACGGACAGGTCGGGTCGAATATGATTCGGGTTGAAAACGGCTAATGAAAAATGGATAAATTATTCGAAACCGACCCATATTTAATACGGATAAAAACGGATTAACCGGCGGATAATATGGGTAACCATATTATCCATGACTTTTTGCATATGATCACTTTTGGGAGAATTCTTAGTCTCCCTAATTTGGGGAACCCCCAATTTTAAGCTTTACAAATGTAAAAGTTTGACCCATTGGTTACTCATTGGTTATTCATTTTCTAAATGGATAATATGGTTCTTATCCGTATTTGACCCGTTTTAAAAAAGTCCATGATCCAACCCATTTTTTAGTGGATAATATAAGTGGTTAACTGTTGTCTTTTAACCATATTGCCACCCCTAGTCGTACCCATTGGGTCGGTTAGGCTAATTAATGTGACGCCGACACCAATGAAGAGTGCTTTCAAAAATAACCTATTTATCTTTACAAGATAAGAATAAGATCTGCGTATACATTACCCTCCCAAAACGCACATTGTAGGAATACACTAGGTAATATTATTGTTGTACTTGAATTAAAAGAATATCAAAAAAAGTAAAAATAAGAAAGAAGACTAAGGGCTAGGTCAATGCATCAAGAGGCATTAGAAAGCACGAGGAAACCACTTGTGTAACTTTCACTGATTCTTCACTTTGATTTGTCCATTAAATATTTAAATCTTTGTACTGTTAACTGGATTTGTAAAGGTTTGCATTTTTGCCTGCACTAGACTTAATACTTGCCGTCTGCTAACACTAACTTCGTTATTAAGACATTGTCAAAACCATAATAACATTTGCTAAGTTCAATTCTTAAACGCGTCATTAGCCGACTAATCAGTAATTAAGCAACCAGCAAAGCACTGGAGGCGCAACAAGACATGTTATTATCAACAGTTCAACACTTTTCATAGACTTAATCTTAAATGCTTAAGCTATATATGTGTTACATCTTTTTATTCCTTCTACATTTATTTTCCTTTCAAAATGGGGTACAAGAGTCTCACTTTAATTTAAGCGATTGGTACTAGCCACTAGTAGGATTGTTCAAATTGAACTGGAAAATCGTATCAAACCAAAAAATCTAAACAAATTGATTAAAAAATTCGACAAAGTTTGATTTGACTTGGTTTGGTATTAAGTAAAAAAGTCGGAACCAAACGGATATATAAAATATATATTTTTAAGACTTTATATTAAATTTTCTTTAAAAAATATTAAAATATTTGGGATCATCTCACATGTTAACCTTGAAAGTATACATTATCAAAATTATAGTTAGACGACTAAGAGAACAACTATCATGTGTTACTAAAAAAATCCTCTCATTAGAATATGATCATATGTTTGTCAATTTTTTCAATAATTACTTAACATATATTCACTTATCAAAACTTTATTTATAACTTTAACAAAGTAAGATAGGAATAATATTCATGTAACAAAAAAATTCGAAAATCCGAAAAACCCGACAAAATCGAACTAATCCAAACCGATATAGTTGATTTGGTTTGATTTTGATAAAAATTGAACTAATCAAGTCCATGTACATCCCTAGCCACTAGCCTATACAGAAGTGTAAGCATCAATTCTTAATTACATAGTCAACTTGGCTAGGACACCTTAAAGAGGAATACCTTATGAGAAAAGGACGAATTGATAAGAAAAGAAATATTTCTATAATTGTTAAGCTAATGACAGTTTTCTTATTCAATTTAATCAATTTTTATATACTAATAATGTAAATAATTAAAGGCAGATCTAAGATTTTAATTCTATGAGTTTCAACTGTTGAATTCATTACCTTGTTTGAATTATGGATTCATAATTCAATATTTTGTAGCAATTTTAATAGATTATACATAGATAAATTCAAGTCTAGGCTAAATATTATGCATTCAAATAAACCCACTCACTATAACTACTAAATTCGCCCTTGTAAATGATTTTTATTATATCATGGATTAGTAGACCAATAACAACATGAAACTCTCCATACGCATCGAGAATAGAACAATAATCTTGAAAGGTAGTTTCACATGGTATATGATATTTGGGATGTTCAATTTATAGTCAAACGTTCGTTATACATCAGTAATGAGATTAAAGGAATTTAACATCATCACGCTTTGTGGAAGTATACTAAATAAGCAAATAACTTTTAAGAGATAACTTCTAGTCATAAAGTCCCGAAGAGACGTCCTAGTTGGGTTTGGAGGGGGTTGTCCATACGGTCGATGAGGATTTGACCCACCCCTCCCCCCTCCCCCCACCCCTTAATGTCCTTTGGGTCGAGTTTGTCACACGAGGCTTGCCTAGTGCAGTTTATATTTTTAATGTGATTTACAGATTATTACATACTGAAAGGTTTACCCGGTGCGTATAAAGTGCTCGTCCTTTGTGAATGCGCGGCACACACCTTTTTGTTTGTTTCGGAGCCGTTTGTTTGGGCGGGGCATACTAAATCCACTACGTACCACACCACCGGGTGGCTCGCATGAATGCCACATCGAAAATTTACGCAAGGTCTTCGAAAGGTTAAGAAAACATCAAGGGGAAAATCACTTGAGCTTTATCGCCTTTGCTCTTTCTTTCCGGAGCGCACTAACGAAAAACCTGCTTCGGTTGTTGAATCTCGTGCAAGTTAGGTTGTGGTTGTATTGGCTGCAAGCGTAACGTAAGCGCCCTGACCAAGTCGTCAACAAAAATATTCCAAGAGTGATAATAAAAAAGACCTGGGAATCAAAAAATTGAAAGGATAGAGGAGTCACCCTAGCTCACCAAGCCTTACGAGTGCTCCGCTTGGCTTGTAGCGACTGAATCTTGTTTTCGATAGAGACGGAAAGTGGTCTGTTTTGAGTATTTGAAGTGGACGAACAATCAACGTACGTAATCGAGACGCTCATTCTTCAGCCGTAAAGAGACTTATGAATTGTGGATTCTCACCCAAAAAGCAAAGGTTATAGCAGAGGCTCTAGCGGGTTCCAAGAAAACTTCTAATCATAAAGATGAAGCATCGTGATTGTAAAAGTATAAATCAAATAGTATGAAGAGATCTGAGATAATATCGAGTAATTTATAAAAGAGATAGTGGCAGTACCATTCTAATTCAACATAGTAGAGTACTAATCTCTTGACTCAAAGAATTAAAAGAAAGAAGAAAAATATATATATAAAAAAAGGAGAATATATTATGGCGTTAAAAAATTAAAACTTTTAAACTTTCTTTCGTCCCACTCGATAGCTGTTGCTAAGACTAGTTACTGCTGAAATAGTCACAGGTGCACGTGTGGGATGTGGGACAGAGTAGAGATTAATAAACAATCATTTCAATTTCTATAAATTTACGGTTTTATTTTTAATATTACATCATTAAAAATTAGTTATAATTTTCTTGGTGCGAACAAAGACTCACGCTGGTAGCTGAAAAAGAATGAGAGATTATATATAATGTGTATACGAATTTCATAATGAAGTGAGGCCTTTTGGGGAAAATCGTGAAATCTTGGACCAATGTGAAATTTACTGAGCCCACAAACCCCATCTCCCCCTTGAACAAAGTTCCACATGGCTCATTGCCACGATACATGGGCCTATTCCGAGAGACACTGTGTGACACCAAGATCATCAGTGTATTTATGGCAAACCAACCCCACAACTAGCTTCCTCTTGTGTGTGCATCTATAAGCTCGTAAGGATAATAAGCAAACTGAACCCGCACCATCACTCAGCCATCGTCATACTCACTGAACATGAGCTCTGATACAAGTTATTGGGGCCCAGAGATCCTTTTAGCATTGTGTGATATTGTACGCTTTAGATCAAGCCCGTACAATTATTCCCAAAATATCTTACACCATTAAGAGATCTTTGCACCTTATATGTAGCCTATAATTTTTTTAGCTATTAAAGAAAACTTTATTCGCACCTCCAATACAATTATATATATATTTATAATAAGTGAAACTAATAATATGGACAATAAGTTAATCATTTTATTATAACAAGTTTAATAATACTGATAGATGTAAATTATACACTAGTGCATGTAAATTAAATAAAAAATAATTGAAAGCAGGTAATTATAAAGATGCCGGCAGGAATAGAAAATTAATATATAGGGGCAAATTTCAACAAAAAAAACAATAAAAGAAGTATTCTTACTTAAAAACTAAAACGAATAACATTTCTAGATGAAATAATATGGGGAAGGGCCTACACATATATACAAAAGCAAAATTTCTCCATTGTCCTTGTCATGGTCTCCTCAACTTACCCTAAGTTTTTCAATCACTTATAAAATGATCTCAAATGAGGAATTACAAAACCACTTTGATTTTCTATCTCTAGTTTCTCAAACCCCAAGTAAAAATCTTTCAAGCTTTAGTGTGTTTTCAAGCAACAAGAAGGAAAAAGAAAAAACAAAGACCACTTGATCTTGTTGCTAGCTAAAATTCAACATCAATGGCATCTGAAAAGAACAACAACTATTCCGATAGCTCAAGCGAAGACACCGATCGTGAATCGGAGAAATTCAACGATGATAATACCGGCATGGGACGTTCCTATGAGTGTAATTTCTGCAAAAGAGGTTTTACAAATGCTCAAGCTTTGGGAGGTCATATGAATATTCATAGGAAAGACAAGTTGAAAGCTAAGCAAAATTCTAATCAAGAATCTTCTTCTATTTATTCAAGAAAATCCCAAGATCAAGCTAATGCCTTTGATAATTCAAGGTACTATGCACCTATTTCAAGTCATGAGCAGCATCACTATTATTCTAGGGCACAAATGAATTACCAATTTTACTTCCAACCTCCAAACCCTAGTTATCAACATGTTCACGATTCGCGTCCGAGGCAGGAGAATTATAATTATTTTGGTACTCGTGACAATTATTATGATACCAACCTTAGTCTGAGAATACAACCCACACTTATTAACGACGAAGAAGAAGAAGAAGAAGAAGAAGAAGGAGGAGGAGGAGGAGGAGGAGGCAAGAAAGATGTCGATGAGAATGAACTCGATTTGGAGCTTCGTCTTGGCTATAATAGTCATTGATTAATTGCCGTGAGTGATCAATTTTCATTTCCATATTTAGTTGTTTGAAGAAAAAGTTTGTGTACAGAAAGCATGTTTCTATGGGGTAGTTAAGTTGTTTCTTTAAATGCTTCAATATCTCCCAAGAAATATGTGCATATATTTATAAAAACACAAAGTAATAAAAATCTTTGTGCCTATATAGGTATATGCATATTGTTTACAAGTTATAATATTTGTGTGTTCTTCACTTTTATATGGATTATCAAAGAAACATTTGTGCCTCAGTGTTGTGCCCTAATTCATAAGAATGTATTAGTTCTTTTTTGATATTGCGAATTATCAATTCCTTCAGAAAGCTAAGCCTCCTTGAAAGTGTTGTATTATTGTACAGGTTTTAATTGTAAATGAGTATTTTCAATTCTACAATTTTAGTGTCATTTTCCCCATAATTTGATCTTCACGTGCCAATAAACGATGAATGTCAGCTAGTACTATGCCTAAGAAATTGAGTGATCATAAATGAGTTACTAATTTTCATAGGCTTATGTCATTTACAGTATCATGCAAATTTAGTAAGTGCTTTTCTTAGCTATAGAAGCACCATGGAGTATTAATTACTTCGTAAACATTTGGAAATAACGATATTTCCCATTATCTTTTAGAGAGATGGAATTATTACTTAAGGATTAATGTTCAAAATTTGTACTCAATTTGCCTTCGATCTCATAGACATTGATGATTAGCTACAGGACAGTCCGGCGTATAAAGCATCTCGTAGTATTCACACAGGATTCGGAAACACGCCGTATCCTGAAGGGTATGACGTAGACAGTCGTCTACCTTGGTACATGTATTAGTGACGGCTTCCATGACTAACTCGTGACTCATAGGTTATACGGATATAATTTTTAACTTACGGTTCGAATCGTGAAAGTAACCATTAATACATTTGTTATTCTAAATGGAATGATCATAGTCAAGTAGCAAAAGGAATTTTGATGGATTGTCTGGACTTATTGTGGGGAGCTTCAATTCCTTGGGAAAATCATATAGGATAGCATGACTGCTGATTTCACTTTTTTTTAGCTTCTTCCAAGTTCCACCTTAGGGAATTAGGAATTAACAAGGTCGTTGCTTAGTGTTTTCCCCAGAACTCATCCATTAAACGTATTTCTCTAAGATTCCCACAAGATTAGGATGACAAGTTAAATGAGATCAAAATGATATTTCAATAGAGAAATAAAATGTTGCAAGACTTTGCTTTCAAGAGTAATTTGTTTCCTCTTATTCATATTTCATTACTAAAAAAGCAGGAATTAGCTAGGGATGGGCAAATTCTGTAGCTAAATAGAAAAATTTATCGTTAATCGTATTTAACGACATATTAGTGATAGATTATCAAAAAATTCAGTTAGTTACGAACAATTATCGATAATTAACGACGAAATTCGTAGCTACTTCTAATTTTTCTGTAGTGTTTATTACAAAGAATTAAACTCCAATTTGAATGTGCTTGTAATGAGTTGGTGGGGGGTGAGAGGTGGTAGGGTTAATGAGTATGTAATATGCTTTAACAACTTGAATGTGCATGTTAATGTCTAACAACATTGCGTAGGAACTGAACAAGAAATTGTATCTTTAACATAGTTTATATCATAAAGAATTGAAGTAGATACTTCATTTTCATCCTAAGGCATTTATAAGTATTTTATTGGTAATTAGCAGTTGTTCTCTATGGCTTTTTAGGTTACTTTATTTAGCTTGGACTAGTAATAAAGTCTAGAATTTGAATTTTCTTGATTCCTCATCCTAGTACTATGTACAAGTGAACTATATATACTTGTGTGCTAATTTTGTTTTATATGTGGTATTGATCAAGAAACCTACTCCTCAGTAATGGACAAAAACTATGCCTTTGCTTTTATCTGAACATGATAAAATCTCTTGATAGAGGCTAAGTGGTCATCAATTGTTGGCTTCATTTGCCTAGAAAGATAAGTATAGAAGTTAAATTACTAACTAGGAGGAATTCGCCTTTCTCATATGCACATTTACATTAAGGATTTTGTAATATTATACTAGGTGAAGATTAACATATATGCTACAATAAATAAATAAATAGACGATGAAGTTTGAAAAGTATGGTATGGGAATTTTTGTTGTTTTTTACGACGTTATTCAATTTCTATGGGATTATAGTTCAAACAAAAATGTGGAAAATGGAAATGTGATACTATATCCAGCTCTTGTCCTTGCAAGAATATCAAAGTATCCTTATTAAATTATATGGAAGATTATTTTGTAGTATTGTTTTGGAAGCCTGCAGATGTACGTATATAACATGGAAAACTAAATGGTGAAGCTTTTTGCCAAATGGAGATTATTCAGATGAACATACTCTCTAATGCTCCCCTTGCAAGCTGAAAGTAGAGAAACAACGTTCAGCTTGGAGAAAATTAATTTAAATATCTAACAGAAGCTAGAGGCTTTGTTAGAGTATCAGCCAGAGTTTTAAAAGGTGTGGGCGTAACCCGATGCGTTTTACATATGCCTCAAGTTGAACAGTGACTTTTACAATAATTTGTATTTATTTGAAACCGATGTTGTGTTTATTTCAATTCATTTTATAAAAATCTCTTAGAAACTCATGATTTGTACTACCAGTCCTTGAGAAATGTATTAAGGTTCAGTTATTTTATCATTTATTGTCTAAAAAAAATCTCATTAAATTGGATAGTTGTTAATTGGCTTACCTAGCGGGTTGGGTTATGTGACATCACGACTAGCTAAATTTTGAGCCGTGACAAGGAATTAGGGGTTGGGTTAAAAGATGGTTGGATTTTATCGGGTTGGGCATGGTTAATGATACATAAGCAGGGTAAAAGAAATGTAGGGTCAAGCAAAGTAGAACCAGTAATATAAAGACACGTGACAAATGTGGGGTTGAAAAATTAATTTTTATTATTTAAAAACAAAAAATTGGACTGTTAGTGAACAATGGTATAAATAGGCCAAAGCTATTGATAGGTTTCAAATACCTTAGCTTTATGTTTTGATGATCTAACAAACTTATTGTCAAGAACCAGATAAGGAACCTGATACACACTTAGTACACACCTCAAACATCCGACTCAAGCTAGAGAGAGTTGTTGTGACTTCAGAAGGTAAAGAATCAATACAGGGAACTGATGACCTTGGGTTCTCCTGGAAACAGTACGAGGTCAACTCTCCACAGCTGGAAAGTGACTGCCTGCACTGTACACGCAAATAGTACAACACAGTACAGCACTCATTTCCATTGGGAAGGACCTTGTACCATTTAAGTAATTACATCATTCAAGCGATGTCATCCAAGTTGTATTAACATTAATCTTACAACAAAACATCACTTGAACACTTGAGAATTTAGTCAAGCACTCCAGACATTTGATTATCAAGCATACAATTCTCAAGTGCACCAAGAACAAAGTACATCACTACTACGAACCAGTTCCTACAACAAGTCTTTATATGTCCATAGTTGAGTTGTAACTTTGTAATTGTTCTTTATGGTAATTCCCACTTTGCTTGTCTAGAAGCATTAATTAGGAAACCTTTGTAAACCATAAATTTCGGTGTTTGTGTCGTGACTAGAGTTAGTCATGTGTTGAAGTCTTTGTAATAGGTGTATTTCAAAGTATCTTGTAATAGGAGTATTACAAGTTAGTGAGGGATTAAGAGTTTAATTTCTAAATTGCATAGATTGTAATCTAAAAGGTTGCTCATAGTAAAGTTAAAATCCTACAAGTGTAGGTCGTGATTTTTAATCCCATTGAGCCGGGAATTTTCCACGTAAAAGTTTCCTACGTCATTTACTTACTGTTGTGCAAGTATAATTTGTGAAAACTAATATAGGATCTGGTCTTTATATAGTTTGGTGGACTCATATATTCTATCAACTATAAAGTTAGTGGCATGAATAGGCCAAAAGTATAACGTTAGTGGCATGGATAGGCCGAACTTTTAACGGATGTCATAGATAGGCCATTTCCGTTAGTTGAGTGGCATTTTTAGGCCTTTTCCGTTGATTAAATGAGATCTTTAGTGTATTAATTAAATCATTTAATTAGTTAATCAATTGTTTAGTTGTTGAACGTCGTCCGATTTTTAGTGATGCTCGTCTAATTTCTGTTTTGAGCATTAGTCTGTGAATTTAGTTGTTTGTTCTATGGTTAGTTTGCACAAATTAATTTGTGTTAATCTAGTTAGTTTGAGTTTGAGTTCCATTTAAAGTCTTATTTCTGTTTTTTCAATTCTTAGTTGTTTGAGTTTTATTTGGTTCAAAATCAATAGGGTGATATTGATGTTGTCAAATCTGAAGTTTAGATAATTTTATCATAAAATAAGATGCTAGTAGCCTGCTCTTACTAGTAGGGTGGCTGAAATGACTCTTTGCTTCTGCTACAGCAGGTTTTCAAGTTGTCCTTTCACCTTTTGGATAACCTTTGAACAGTGTTTAGCACACAAAGTCAATCCTTTTTGGACAAATTTTTAGTGAACCAAAATCTGTCAAAAAAGTGACTTTATTTGCCTATTTAAGGGGCTGCTCTCCCCACACTTAACACACACTCTATGGCACTTTCATACATTTTTAGAATTGCTTAAACACACAAAAACACATAAGAAATCAGTAGCTGAAGCATCCTTCAGTAAGCTGAAATTGTGAGCTTTGTGAGTGAATCTTAGAGTGAAAACTTTTAGAAAGTATAAGTCTTCTTTAGAGTTTGGTTCTGGGTTTCTTCTCTAAATTTTTGGGTTGTTCAAACATGTAACGACCCGGCCGGTTGTTTTGAGAATTTAAGTTCCGTTCAGCCGTATAAGGTCTTGAAAAGCTTTATATTATGCGTATCGACTTGCATGAATGGTTGAATTCAATTTCCAGATGATTCAGAGTTAAATTGGAAGAAAGATTCTAGTGTTGGAAGCTTAAGCAGTGGGAATTTGACCGGAATTTGACTTTTTATAATATCGGGTCGTAATACGATTCCGCGAGTTGGAACAGCTCCATGATGTCATTTGGGACTTGTCTGCAAAATTTGGCGTCATTCCGTGTTGGTTTGATTGGTTTCGGCACGAGTTTTCAAAGTTGGAAAATTTGGAAGTTCATAGTTCGATTCGTGGCACAATTTTCCTTTTCGGAGTTGTTTGATATGATTTGAGACCTTGAGCGAGTCAGTGTAGGGTGATAGAGCTTGTTTGTGTATTTAGACGGGGTCCCTGGGGCCTCAGTTGTGTTTCGGGTGGGCTACATGTTATTTTCCCATAATTTTGCATTGCTGGTTCCGGTGTCTAATGTCCTTCTTCGCGATCGCGAAGCGTCTCTACTGATCACCTCAATTTCCTTCTTCGCGTTCGCGTAATGTTACTCATGATCTCGTAGCTATACATATTTCCCTCTTCACATTTGCGTCTTCTACTCTACATTCGCATAGTAGAAAAACCTGGCCCAGTGGTACTCGTTACTCTTCGCGTTCGAGTGTTTCGCGATTGTGTATGCTTCTGTCTTTTCTCCTCCGTGTCCGCAAGCGTGTCTTTGCGCTCGCAAGAGTGTCTTCGCGTTCGCGAAGCACAACCTGGGCAGCCTTCATTCTTCTTCTTGACGAACGCAATTCTTCCTCCGTGTTCGCGATGCTTAAGGACCTGGACAGAATATAAGTTCTTCAAATCGAGGGTTAGACCATTTTTACCATATTTTAACTTGTAGAGCTCGGTTTTGAGTGATTCTTGGTATGATTTTCAAGTAATTCGATTGAGTAAGTGTTATTCACCTAGAATTAAATATATTCCATGATTTTATCCTTGTTTGCATCCTTTAATTTGTGTTTTGAATTGAGGAAAATGTTGGTTTTTGAAGAAAATTTTCAAAATGAAAAATCATGATTTGAGGGGCGAAAAGGTATCGGAATTTGATAATTTTTGTATGGTTGAACTCATATTGGAATGGGTATTCGGATTTTTATAAATTTTTTGGGTTCCGAGGTGTGGGCCCGGGGGTCGATTTTTTGGGCGATTTTTAGAATTTGATAATATTGAGTCTTTATGATCCGGAATAGTTTCTTATGTGTTTTATTTATGTTTTGAAGTTGTTTTTGGTTAGATTTGAGCCGTCCGAAGGTCTTTTTCCCGAGAAGTTCATTTTAGAGTACCGATTTGTCGTGTTTGAGGTAAATATCTTGCCTAACCTTATGTGGGGGAACTACCCCTTAGGATTTGAGTCTTCTATGTTGATTGCAGTCAGTGTACACGAGGTGACGAGTGCGTGCTCAGACTTATTTTTGGGAATTTGTCCTTTTAGGGTTCTTAGGTCCTTATAATCACCGTGTATGTTCTTGATACATTTGAGTTCTTATTTGCTAGTTTCACCTCTACATGCTTTGATTAGAGTTAATTGCTTTAGGATTCGTGCTTGCTGTCTATTTTACCCTTATATGACTTAGCTAAATATTTTATGTGTTCTATCGTCATGCTATACTGTCATAACTTCTTATCTTTAATTGAAATTATCATTATCTCGTCCTATAATTATTCAGTTTTAATTGGGGTTATGATTATCTTCTGTTGCTTATCCTTACTTGAATTGTTGAATATCCTTCGTAATTTCTCAACCCAAAAAGAGGTTTAGATAACCTATATCTTAGTTGACTTTCCTTATTTGGAACTATTTGACTTGTGCTGGCTTCCTTAATGTTGACTTGAATATTGTGGAATCGTTGTTGCATTTTAGTTTTCCCATGTTGAGTTGTTCTCCTTACGCCTAGCGTTCTTTACTGTGGTTATTCCTTGTGCATGAGTTCTACCGTTTCTTTGTGATTTAAAGTTCTTGAGTTGATTTATTTGTCGTATTTTGTATTATTATCATTGTTGTTGTTGTACTTGTTGTGGAGATGCCTAGGGTTTCTGCCGTGCTATAACTGGTGTCTCTGTTGGTTGCGCTACATATTTACTTTGGGACTACGGACGTATTCTAGGAGATCCCTCAGCATTACATATTTACTTTGGGACTACGGACGTATTCCGGTAGATCCCCCAGCACTGCATATTTACTTTAGGACTACGGACGTAATCGAGGAGATCCCCATGTACTGCATATTTATTTTCGGACTACGGACGTATTCTGGGAGATCCCTCTGTACTGCATATTTATTTAGGGACTGCGAATGTATACCGGGAGATTCCCATGTACTGCATAGATGGTTCGGCACTATGGGATGGTATCCCGGTAGATTTTCCCTATTGTAGTATCTGTGTTCGGAGATGCTAATTTTCTATGCAGTTGATGAGTTATTACTTGCCTTTACTATATTGCGATTTTCGGATTTGGGCAGTGTTTCCGTTTATTTTTCTGTGTCTTATTATGGTGTTCCGCTATTACTTGTTTTTTTTCCTTCCTTATTGCAATCGATGTGTTGTTAGCCATATTGCGTAGTCTTTAGATAGATGTCATGTTTTATCATTCCTATACTTATGCTTGTTCAGTTTATTAGACCAGTGGGTGTCTTGACTAGTCCTTGTCACTACTTCACCGAGGTTAGTCTTGATACTTACTGGGCACCGCTGTGGTTTGCTCATGCTATACTTCTGCACATCTTTGTGCACGCCCAAGTATTGATCGTTAGTAGTTGTGCGGATTCTTGCTGAGGAGACTCAAGGTAAACCTGTCGCCGTGTTCGCAAGCTTCGGAGTCACCTTCTTACTTTGTATTCAAACTGTTTTTACTTACTTTCAAACAGTTGTATTTAGAAGTTGTAGTAAACTCTGTAGAGATTATGGCTTGTACTACCGATTTTTGGGGGAATTGTAAATTCTATAAAGATTTCTACATCAAGACTATTAGATTTCTTTTATTATTGTTGTTATTTCAGTATATGTTAGGCTTACCTAGTCCTTAAGATTAGGTTCCATCACGATATCCAACAAAGGGGAAATTGGGTCGTGACAAGTTGGTATTAGAGCTCTAGGTTCATAGGTGCTACGATTCATAAGCGAGTTTAGTAGAGTCTTGCGGATCGGTACGGAGATGTCTGTGCTTATCTTCGAGAGGCTATGGAATTATTAGGACAATTGCACTTCCTTCACTTTGATCGTGCGAGTTCATTGATCTTGAAGTTTGAAATTTATCATTCCATTCTCTCACAAATGGTAAGGACATGAGCTGCGTTTCCTGATGATGTTAACCCCGGAGGAGATGTCGCTAGGGGGAGAGGCAGAGGCCGACGAGGAGTACGTGCCGCAGCTAAAGCACCTATCACAGAAGCAGTTTAGGAGCCGCAAGTAACTCCAGTTGGGGGGAGGGAAAGTACCGGAGGCACCTGTTGTTCCCCCGGACTTCAGGAGACTTTAGCACAGTTCTTGAGCATGTTTGGTACATTGGCTCAGGCAGGGTTGATTCCTGGTTGCACCAGTTACTTCACAGACTGGGGGAGGAGCCCAGACTCCCATCGCCCCCACTCAGAGTAGCGAGTTCACGTTGGTTAGGTTCCACGTGTCATAGTGACATAGCCTATGCTTCCAGTTCAGCTCATGGTCAGAGCAGTAACATCCGAGGAAGGGCAGCTTAGATTTGCAAGGTTCAAGAGATAAAACCCTCCTACATTCAGCAGTTTGGTTTCAGAGAGTACACTGGGTTTTCTTGAGGAGTGCCATAGCATCCTCCGCACTATGGATATTGTTGAGACGAGTGGGGTTACTTTTACTACGTTCCAGCTTAAGGGAGCGGCTTATCAATGGTGGCGGGCATATGAGTCGGGTATCCAAGCCGATGCAACTTCACTTACATGGAGTCAGTTTCAGAGATGTTCTTGAGAGAGTTTGTACCTCAGTCCCTTCGGGATGCATGGCGCGGAGTTTGAGCAATTGTGTTAGGGCACTATGTTAGTATTAGAGTATGCCGTCAGATTCAGTGAATTAGCTAGACCTGCACCTGCCTTGGTCACTAAAGTTAGAGGGAGAGTCCGTAGATTCATTGAGGGGCTCAGGCATGATATTCGGTTCAGCATGGCTCGAGAGTTGGAGTCAGATATTTCGTTTCAGCAGGTGGTAGGGATCGCTTGCCAGTTAGAGGGCATGTGGGACCGGGAGCGAGAGGACAGACGAGATCAAGAGAGAGAGTACAGGGAGGCGAGGAGGCCTCGTAGACCGAAGAGATCTACTGGTCCTTATTTTGGAGGCAAGGTACGACATAGTAGAGGTTTTGTGGGTCAGCTAGTTCAATTTACACTTTCGGCTTCGCACGGTGTTTTAGTTACTCATGGGTCTTAGAGTACTCGTACTGCATAGTTTCCACAGCCACGCCCACAGAGAGGTTGCTTGAGTGTGGAGATATCAGCCACATGATGAGAGATTGTCCAGATTCCAGGCAGGTGTGTCACAACGGGCTATTCAGGCGAGTAGGGGTGCTCAAGAGAGGGAGGCCCGGCCCATTGATGAGTTTCACATAGTAGGTTGGAGGCCGTTGTGCCAGATATTATCATAAAGGTATGTTTTGATCTGTTATAGAGGGGCACCATTTCTATTTCATTATGGTTCTGCTTGTCGGGACGAGTTCCATTATTTGTTGTTTCATTTATGGGTGAGTTTCATGATGTGCACTCTATTTACGTGTTTCCCCTGTTGGGAGATTTTATGGATGGTAGTCATGCCTATCATTGTTTTTTTTCATTATTGAGAGTTAAGACTAGTAGTGAATTCCTATTGTCCATTATGGTAGGCGTGATGTGATTTCATGAGTATTTTGGTTACGAGCTGTGATTTGATACTCTATCGGGGTGAGAGTTCAGGGAGTGTTTTGATTTTAATGGCAGAGCTGAGTTAGTGGAAGATTTCAATTGGTATGATATGTATTCTATCTTTGATTTAGAGTTGAGGGCGAGACCCTCGTGGTTTCGTGTGATTTGATGTGTTCGAACCGGGTTGTGTACCGCTATAGAGTTATATCAGGATGGGTTCCTTGTGATTTGTACATATGCTTTAATTCTTTACTTGTTATATTGATTTGTAGGTTTGTACTGATAGAGAGTTGTGCATGTCGGGCTTGTTTGGTAGTTCCTATATTTGTTTCTCTTTCATATTCAGTCATTTTCGTTCTGTGTTTCTTGAGTTTAGCTTGCGGGGTATGTGCCTGATGGTGTTAGTTATGACTTGGGATTCGGTTTTCTAATTACGAGGTCTTCATATTTCTTGTATCGTTGTCAGCGTTATGGGGATTTGAAACAGAGTTCTATCGAGGCTTATTACCAGTGCTGGGTTGATTTCGGGCAGATATTGTGATCAAAAGTGTTATTATGGGCATATGTGTGGTGTGTTATATTATGTGGTCGTACCTTCTGGGTGAAGGAATGAGTCGATGCAACTGGTTGAGACTGATACCGGATATGAATTTAGAATCAGGTCTTTTGGAAATGAATGGAAGGTGAGAATTTTGGCTATAAGACTTATCGGTGATGGTAGAAAGACTAAACTGTAGTTGAGATGGTATCGTCAGGCTTAAATAAGTTGGGGTAACATGGGATCACCCACGGGTGTACATTGGAAGTGTGCATTCAGTGATTTGAGGACTTCGAGGCAAATCTTGGCACGTTCGAGGGTGAACGTTTGTTTAAGAGAGGGAGAATGTAATAACCCGACTGGCCGTTTTGAGAATTTAGGTTTCGTTCAATGGAATAAGGTCTTGAGAAGCTTCATCTTATGTGTATCGACTTGCATGCGTGGTTGAATTCAATTTTCGGATGATTCGGAGTCGAATTGGAAGAAGGATTCTAGTTTTCAAAGCTTAAGCGGTGGGAATGTGACGAGAATTTGACTTTTGTGATATCGAGGTCGGAATGAGATACCGAGAGTTAGAACAACTCTGTGATGTCATTTGGGAATTGTCTTCAAAATTTGGCATCATTCTGGGTTGGTTTAATTTGTTTCGGCATGAGTTTTTGAAATTGGAAGATTTGGAAGTTCATAGTTCGATTCGTGGCGCGATTTTCCTTTTCAGCGTTGTTTGATGTGATTTGAGACCTCGAGCGATTCCGTGTAGGGTTAGAGAACTTGTTTGTGTGTTTAGGCGGGTTCCCTGGGGCCTCGTTTGTGTTTCGGGTGGGCTACGGGTCATTTTCCCATATTTTTGAACTGCTGGTTATGGTGTCTGATGTCCTTCTTCGCTATCGCGAAGCTCCTTTCGCTTTCGCAAAGCGTCTCTGCTGATCACCTCAATTTCCTTCTTCACTTTTTCTTATCTCCGCACATTTCTCTCTTTGCATTCTCGTCTTCTACTCCTTGTTCGCATAGTAGAAAAACCTGGCCTTGAGCACTAGTACTCGTTACTCTTCCCGTTCGCGTGTTTCCCTATGCGATCGCGTATGCTTTTACCTTTTCTCCTCCGTGTTCGTGAGCGTGTCTTCGCTTTCGTGAAGCACAACCTGGGCAGCCTTAATTCTTCTTCTTCACGAACACGATCCTTCCTCCACGTTCGCGATGCCTAAGGACCTGGGCAGAATATAAGTTCTCCAAATCGAGGGTTAGACAATTTTTACCATATTTTGAGTTGTAGAGCTCGATTTTGAGTGATTCTTGGTGGATTTTTCAAGAAATTCGATTTTCTAAGATTTCTTCACCTAGAATTAAATATATTCTATGATTTTATCCTTGTTTTTATCCTTTAATTTGTGTTTTGAGTTGAGGAAAATGTTAGTTTTTGAAGAAAATTTCCAAAATGAAAAATCATGATTTGAGGGGCGAAATGGTATCGGAATTTGATAATTTTTATATGGTTCAACTCATATTGGAATGGGTATTCGGATTTTTATAAACTTGTCGGGTTCCGACGTGCGGGCCTAGGGGTTGACTTTTGGGGCGATTTTTAGAATTTGATAAATATTGATGCTTTATGATCCGGAATAGTTTCTTATGTGTTTTATTTATGTGTTGAAGTTGTGTTGGTTAGATTTGAGCCATCCACAGGTCTTTTTCCTAAGAAGTTCATTTGAGATTACCGGTTTGTCGTGTTTGAGGTAAGTATCTTGCTTAACCTTGTGTGGGGGAACTATCCCTTAGGATTTGAGTCTTCTATGTTGATTGTAATCCGTGTACGCGAGGTGACGAGTGCGTGCTAGGAATTATTTGTGGGAAGTTGGTCTTTTAGGGTTTTTAGGTCCTTATATTCACCGTGTATGAAGTTGTTCTTGATACGTTTGAGTTCTTATTTTCTAGTTTCACCTCTACATGCTTTGATTAGAGATAATTGCTTTAGGATTCGTGCTTGCTGTCTATTTGACCCTTATATTACTTAACTAAAGATTTTACCTCTTCTATCGTCATACTAAATTTTCATAACTGCTTATCTTTAATTGAAATTATCATTATCTCATCCTATAATTATTTAGTCTTAATTGGGGTTATGATTATCTTCTGCTGCTTATCCTTACTTGAATTATTGAATATCCTTCGTAATTGCTCAACCTAAAAAGGGTTTTAGATAGCCTATATCTTAGTTGACTTTCCTTATTTGGAACTATTTGACTTGTGTTGGCTTCCTGAACGTTGACTTGAATATTGTGGATCCTTGTTGCATTTTAGTTTTCCCATGTTGAGATGCTTGCTTTACGCCCAGCGTTCTTCTGTGGTTATTCCTTGTGCATGGGTTCTACCGTTTCTTTGTGATTTAAAGTTCTTGAGTTGATTTACTTGTCGTACTTTGTATTATTGTCGTTGTTTTCTGCTGTTTTGCAGTTGTTTTCTGTTGCTTTTGCTGCTGAGCTTCCATTCTTCATTGTTTTATTTATTATTCTGCGACCCAGGTAACTCTTTAATCTTATATTGCAGATATTTTCACATTAACAAGAAGATTTGAACTCATCTTGACTGCCGGGAGCATATCCATCTAGTTAAATGAATGCTATATAATTTTCTTGATTGTTTGATCTTGTCGGATTCATATATAAAAATGAATATCTAAATGTTCAGATACTCTTTATTCATGTGTCACTTGACTTTACTATCTATTATAGCTTTTGATGCATATAAAATGATATGTTTCAAGTATGTTGTAATGTGTTTAAGGACTGTTTTTGCACCTTGTGCAATTCTGGCCAGTTTATGTTAGGCTATTTCTTAAAGAAAAGAACAAAAAAGCCATGCCTAAACCTTTAGTTATTGGATAAAATTTAGATTTTACATGTGACTATCTCTGCTAGGACCTTGGTTTTTTGGTATAAAGTGACTAAATCATAAATAGGTGATTGGGATTGCTAGCTAAAATTAAAGGCTAATGGCTTAGACAAAAGGGGCTAGACTCGAAATTTAGCCCAGGTGGGTTGTCTTAGCAAGTCAACAGTTGAAAGCCATTGGGCTTTCAGCTTGTGCCCATTTTTGGAACCCAATAATGGGCCAAGGCGGATGTCCAACATGCTCAATACCTTTAAGAAATTTTTAAATATTTTGCCCATTCTTTTGTATAGATATTGGCCCAATGCCACAAATAATAAGCAAATTGGCCCACTTTCTCAATAAATAATATGATCCATCTTCAAAAACAATACTAGATTAGTTGAATAAACTTATTAGGAATTAGTTAATTTTCATGATGGGTAACAATAATCCAATAACTTAAGTACCTTTAATTAATTTAAACGCTAGGCAACTAGTAGGTACGTTTTAACTTTTTCATTTACGTACTCGCTTGCGTAGCGTGATATTAACATTTAATATTTTAAATCCAATATCATTTCTACTAGCTTTAATTAATTTCTAATTTAATTAATTTTTTTGCTAAATATGCGGATTCGCTTACGTAGTGCGATAGTTAATATTGATTAATTTCTTTAAGTTTAGTAACTTTTTCAAAAGTAATAATATACTAATAATCCTTGTCATAACTGCGGATTCGCTTGCGCTGTTATAATAAAATTTATAAATTTCTTCTCGATCACGCATTCGCTTCCGTAGTGTGGTTATGACATCTTCTTATTCAAAATTTTCTTTAATTCTTCTAATAATCCGAAAATAAAAGAGGATAGGTAAAATATACAAACCATTTAAATCACGGTTTGTTCAAAATTAATTCAAGCCAAGTTTAAGTCAACAAAGTGACCGTGCTAGAATCACGGGACTCGGGGAATGCCTTATACCTTCTCCCCGGTCAAGAGAATTTCTTTTCCGGATTTTGTTTTCGCAGACCAATAATAAAAGAGTAAAACCATCCTTTGACTAGGGATTCAAATAAAAGGTGACTTGGAACACCAAAAATCAATTTCAAGTGGCGACTCTGAATAACAAATAATCCCTATTTCAAAATGGTCACTTTAATTGGAAAAACTCTTTAACCCATAATCCGTAACACACATATCGTTTTGGGTTAGAAAAAGGGTGTGACAGCTCTGGCAACTCTGCTGGGGACAAACAGAATTCGAGCTTGTACATGTTGACTTTTATTTGGCTTTAGTAATTTTGTATATACTATGATATTTGGGCCTAATGTGCTAGTTGCCTGCTTTACCGCTTTGATATTGTTGAACTGGCATATAAATTGTCTTCTCACGCACCCCTCCGCGTCTTCTTGAAATTAAAATTGGTCATTTGCTTGACATAACCCGCTTTATTTGAGATAGCCGAGGTGCTTGTCACCCGGTGAAGGATTTTAGTCACACATGTTTTAGGCAGGGAGAACCACCAGCTAGGCCGGAAAGTAATGCTACCGGTATGTTGACTCTCCTCGGCTCGAGTTGTCCGCTCGAGTAAGCCAGTCTAGATACCTTCTCCAATAGCATTTAAACCTACAAGAACAAACCTAATGTCGTATATCCTAGTAGGCTCGCTTTATTTGCATCACATGTATTTGACTTAGCGAAACTCGGCACAGGGACGGGGTCCGTATAAGACAGGTATCCTCTTTGAGACCATCATGTTCACTTATGTGCTACTTGTTACATCATTTGGAAGGTTTGCTTGCTTTGGTTGACCGGCTTTAGAAAATTTGTTGAGCGAAATTTTAAAGCAAAAAAGAAAAAGAAGAAAAAAAAAGAATCATTCTCATAGTTTAGTACAAATAATACTAAGATCTTGTAGTAGTCTGGCGTGAAGTGTAAAGATTAATTTTCAGAAAAATCAAAAGAGAAAAATACTAGATTTTACCGAACTACGCGGGTTTGTTTCTCACTGGATGTGTGATACGTAGGCAACTTTTATCGGGTCCAACCCTCAATTTTCAAAAATTCAAAAATATTATCCTTTAATCTTTGATGCGTCAAATCGAGAAATTTTTAAAAAAGGAAAAGAAAAAGAAAAAACAAAAAGAAAAAAAATTGAATTTCAGAATATTTTCGTTTCTTCATATGTTTTCCTTTCGGAAATTAAAAAGAAACTCAGAATCCAAATATATTTTCGGAAATTCGAAGGCAAAAATTAAAAATTCAAAAATATTTTTTTTTCGAAGTCTTTCTTTCGAAGATTTTAAAAAAATCGAAAAAATAAAAAATATTTTATTTTTTCTTTAGAAGTCTTTCTTTCAACAATTCTAAAGAAAACAAATTCTAAAAATATTTTTCTTTAAATCTATCTTTGAGACATCAAATCTAGAATTTTTGAAATAAATAAATAAATTGAATTGCAAAATATTTTCATTCTTCTTCAAAAGTTTTTTTTTCTGAAATTAACAATAAAAATCGAAATCCAAAGCTTTTTTCATTCAACGGAAAAAAATTCAAAACCCAAAAAAATATTTTCATTCTTCTTTAGAAGTCTTTGTTTCAACAATTCCAAAAAAATAAAAGTCCAAAAATGTTTTTCTTGTTAGGAGCTTTCGTGGTCTAACTTGTTAAGAGTTTAAAAAAAAGAGTCAGTTTATTTATTGATTCTTGATTTCCCCGAACTACGTAATGATCTGATTCATGCGGCGACATGATACTTGAGACAACCCCCAACAGGTTCGATTGAAATATTTTTCAATGACTCTAAAATGAGGGAACAAAATGAGGTGAGTGAAAAGAAAGCGAAAAAAAAGAGAAACAGAGAGAGAACAAAAAAAAAATAAGAGCATCAATAAGCAGCAGCCTTATAAACCGGAATGAAACATGAAGCCTTCCAAAAGCATGGTGATAATGTTAGGAACATGGCATATTACGTGTGATTCATATATGTAAAATGCTTAACCCTAACACGTTTGTTGTCTCTTAATCAGTAAGCTTAAGGTGGTTGGTTTGTGGTGAAACTTGCAACACATCATTACTTCACCAGATCTAAAGGAAAAGTAGCGATGAATAACAATGATGAAATTGAGTTGGTTAGTGACGACCCCCAGGGTGAGTCAGTTGAGCAAGAGTTGGAGGAAGTAAGAAGATTGAAACAACAACTGTTTGATGTGTATCAGGCTTGGGTCTCCGGTCAGCCTCCGACTCAGGGTCCCTCAGAAGGAAATTCAACCGTACCCCTAACTACTCAACCACCACTCCATGCAATGAGCGATCGCATTCTACCACCAGGGTATGTGCCAAACTACAACTTCCATGTCACCATGTTACCTATAATGTGCAACCACCAGCCGCACCGGTCAGGAACACCCGTCTCGTCATGTCTGGTGCACCGGTATATACAATCCCACCACCACCTCCTGTGAAGAGGCCAAACAACGAGCCACCATCTCATACTTATGGTGGCCAATACTACTCTCCAAATATGGCTTTCAGGGTCTCGGCTCCATACAATTAGACTCCTCAGTACGAGTCACCAGTGGCAACTAAAAAGGCTGCCAAGACGGGTGAGCCAGATGAGATGGCTAGAAAAATTAAAAGTCTCGAGCAGAACATAAAGAACATACAAGGGCTAGGTGGTCACAAAAGTGTTTCATGGTGATCTATGCATGTTCCTTCACATCCATTTGCCACCAGGGTTCAAGACCCCAAAATTTGAGAAATATGATGGATATGGCGACCGAAAGAAACGATTGCTTAATTACAGTATTGATTTTGGAATCTGTATTTTTTGTGGTAATTGCGTAACCCCCTGAAATTTTTTACATAATGGTTCCTGCTTCCTACCCTATCGCCCACTTGAGAAGGTACTGCAACCAGCTGAGGGGTGCAAGAGGAAAAGAAGAATTGCTGATGGCTTATTTTGGGGAGAGTCTGGTGTGAGTAGCCTTTGAATGGTTCATTGACCAAGATATCTCTCACTGGCATGTTTGGGATGACATGGCCCAGGCTTTCGTCAAACAATTTTAGTACAACACTGATATTGCGCCAGATCGTAATTCCCTGTCCAATATGAAGAAAAAGTCGACCGAAAGCTTTAGGAGTTATGCCATCAAGTGGAGGGAGCAAGCTGCTAGAGTTAATCCACCCATGCTAGAGTTAATCCACCCATGGATGACCATGAGTTGATCACTGTTTTTCTAGAGGCTCAAGAGCCTGATTCTTTCCAAAACATGATGTCCGCAATGGGCAGACCTTTTGCAGAAGCAATCAAGATAGAGGAAATGGTCGAAAATGGCCTCAAAACTGGCAGAATTGTACGTCAAGCTGCTCTCAAAGCCACCACTCAGGCGATCCAAAATGGGTCGAGAAGTTTAGAAAATAGAAAGAAAATAGATGAAGGGTCCATGATGACTTCGAGATCCAGGGAATTTCAAAGAGGGGAAATGGGAACGATTCAAGAAGGAACAGGTCTGGAAGTAAGTCCAAGCTGATATGTGCCATTGATTGTGAAAGGCGCCCAGAGCTCAGAGAAGGAAACTTTATTTGCTCCAAAAATCTAGAGGTTAGAAGTTCGCACTAATGTTCCAAGCCCAAAGTTGTATGTCCTTGGAGGTCACCCCATCACAAGGCAGAATCAGGGCAGTACGAAGGGTATAACAGAGCCGATCATAATCAAGCCTTCCATACAACCCCGTGTGACAAACATGAAAACCATTCCTTGGAACTACAACAAGACCGTAGTAACCTACAAAGGCAAGGAAATCATAGAAGAAGTGGGGGAAACTGGATGTGATGTGATGACCCAAAAGGTCATCCCGTGTAATTTTAGCTAAATCTATGTTCTGAGACCATGAAAGCCTCCTTATATCTCATCTCGATTTGTGTGTGCATCCCGAGTGTATAGCCTAGAAGCCGTTATGTGAAAAAAATGATAAAAATGATATTTTTGTGTTGAAATTTGAATAAAATTGACTTTGGTCAACATTTTTGGTAAAAAGACCCGGACCTGTGATTTGACAATCCTGGAGGGTCCGTAAGAAAAAATGGGACTTGGGTGTATGCCCGGAATCGAATTCCGAGGTGCCAAGTCCGAGAAAAGAATTTTTGAAGAAAATTGTTTTCTAAAAAATATAAAGGTTTTTGAAAATGAGATTTGATGTGAAACCTATGAAACCAGGCCCGTATTATGGTTTTGGAGCCCGGAACAGGTTCAATATGTCTTATATGTGTTATTTATGGAATTTGGTGAGAAATAGACTTGGTTTGACGTGATTCGGATCGAAAATGAAAAAATTAGAAGTTTTTGAAGTTTATAGGAATTTCATTGATTTTGAGGCTTAATTCGATGTTTCTGATGTTATTTAGGTGTTTTGATTACTTGAATAAGTCCTTAGGATGTTTATGAGGTCGTGCGTGTATTTATTTTGAGACCCGAGGGTTCGGGTACGTTTCAGGTAGGCATAGGAGTGCATAAAGCCTTAGAAAATCTGGTATAATTGATGTCATCTGGTGTCCAGGGATTACCCTATGCGAACGCACTCAAAGGGGTGCGAACGCACAGGGTTATAGAGGTCAGGGGGGTCAGGGTCAAATTTGTTCTGTCCGAATGCACGAGATCCCATGTGAACACACAGGGTAATCTTGGGAGGGGGTTGGGTAGTGCTATGCGAACGCACCCAAACAGGTGCGAACGCATAGGGTTAACAGGGACTGGGCAGAAAAAGACACTGTGTGAACGCACTAGTGTGTATGCTATCGCGGGGGGTAGTCTAGGTTGACATGTGCGAACGAAGTCCTCTTGCTACAATCGCTTTGCTTTGAATTGCCCAGCTATTTTTTTTAAACCAAAAACAGAACCCATTACGGGATAAACCCATTTTTTCATAACTTCTTCTTCTCCACACCTCCTTGAGCGATCTTTGAAGGGAAAATTTACCATAGCTTCATAGGTAAGTGATCTTAACTTCATTTTCTTCCATTTTCATCAACATTTATTAGATTCTAGGCCTAAAATCATGAAATTAAAGGTAGAAAATTGGGTTTTTGGGTAGAGTTAGGGCTTTTGGAATTTTAGGGAATTTGACCTCGTTTTGGGGTCGGATTTCAAAATAAATTGTCTATTCGGGCTCGTGGGGGAATAGGTGATCAGATTTTGGTCCGATCCTCGTGTTTCGACCAAGCGGGCCCAAGGTCAAATTTTGGAATTTTTGGAAGAATGTTGGGAAATCTATATTTAAGCATTCGAATTGAATTGTTTAGCATTTATTGATATTATTGAGTCGATTATTAATAGATATGATAGTTTTGGAGTCAGGTTCAAAAGGAAAAGCGGTGGTAGAGGCTTGATTTGCATTCTTTGAGCCGAGGTAAGTGTTTAGCTTAATCTTAGCTTGAGGGAATAGGTGTTGAGTCATATGTGCTACGTGTTATTATCATGTTCAATGTATAGGTGAGGTGAAGAGTACCTATACCTTGTTGTCAAGCATTCCCGTGAGTCATAACTTATAGTATATGTGTTTTTTCTTCGATAGACACTGTGTTATGAAGTAGATTTCATCTTGGAGATTATTCAATTGTTGGAACTACTTGGTTGTGAACATTGTTGATTAGTTGTTCGGTTGAGGATTATTTGTTTATGTTGTACGTTTAGTGATATTGGTTATAGCTGTGTCCCTTGCCGGGACGGTGATATTTATGTTATTGTTCCCTTGCCGGGATGTTGAAAAATTATGGTCTGTATTGTGGTTATTCCTTGCCAAATTGTGTTCTGGTCATTGTTTGGGTGAGGAAGAGTGTAAAGCACGAAGGGTGATGTCGTGCCATGATTTATATTTAAAAGCACGAAGGTTAATGCCGTGCCGATATTGTGATTTTAAAAACACGAAGGGTGATGTCGTGCCATGATATGAGATATAATGCACGAAGGATAATGTCGTACCATGATATTGTGAGGTAAAAGCACGAAGGGTCATGTCGTGCACTTGTTTTGGTGAGAGAGTAAAGCACGAAGGGTGATGTCGTGCACTTGTTTTGGTGAGAACGAGAGTAAAGCACAAAGGGTGATGCCGTGCACTTGTTTGTTCTCTGTTGTTATTTTGATACTAGACGGTTGTCATGTACTGTTACTCAGTAAATGTTTTCCCCTTTGTACCCTGGCATGTTTTTCCCGTATTTGTACTTAACTGTTTACTTTCTGCCATTATTTCTATTATATATTATTGAATTGCACAGGTGTTTATTATTTGTCGTGTCCTAGCCTCGTCACTACTTCGCCGAGGTTAGGCTCGGCACTTACTCAGTACATAGGGTCGATTGTATTGATGCTACACCTGCACTTCTTTATATTGTGCAGATTACGGTACCGGACCCGGTGGACAGTGATCAAGGGAGTATCCTTCAGTCCACAGGCTACATTGAGGTAGTCCTGCAGGCGTCTGCAGGCCTTGGCGTCACCATTTATTTCTTTCTTTCTGTCTTATCTTGTATCTATAGACAGGTACACTTTTTTATTTCAGACACATATTTTTAGTAAATCTTAGACTTTCCATGAAATTATGACACCAGTGCTGGGGATATGTTTAAGGAAGTTTCGTGAGATGTATTATTTAAGTTGTTGAATTTCTTATCTTCCGCATTCTTATTTCTATTGTTCCTGTATTTCACTTTTTAAATGCTAAATAACAAAGGAATAAAACAGAATATCCTGTAATGTTGTCTTGTCTAGCGAGTTCAACTTAGACGCCATCACTGCCTGAAGGTGGGATTTCGGGTCGTGACAAGTTGGTATCAGAGAACTAGGTTTCCTAGGTCCCACAATTCATGGACAAACTTGTAGAGTCTGAGGGATCGGTACGGATACACCTGTACTTATCCCCCAGAGGTTGCAAGTTAGGAATAACTTCACATTTCTTCTTCTCTGTCGTGCGTTTGAATTCTAAATGCTAACTGATTTTCTATTCTATTCTCTCGTAGATGGCGAGAACGCGTTCTTCCTCATCTAGCGATCAGCAGCCCGATCCTCCTATTACAGCTCCTATGAGGGGCCGAGGACGAGGCCGAGGCAGAGCCAGGGCTCAGCCCAGAGCAACAGCACCAGTAGAGGACCCTCAGGTAGACTTTGCCGGTGAGATTCCTGCTCAGGCAGTTCCAGTTGGACCAGCTCAGGTCCCAAGGGGATCATTTCCATCCCGGTTCTTCAGGACGCTCTGATCCGTTTAGTGGGCCTTATGGAGAGCGTGGCTCAGGCCGGTCTTCTTCCTACTGCACCAACCGTCTCTCAGGATGGGGGAGGGACCCAGACTCCTGCTACCCGCACACCAGAGCAGCTAGCTCCTCAGTTCCAGACTCTAGCACCTCAGACAGCTGGAGCAGCTCAGCCGGGTTTTGTGGCACAGACAGTTGAGGGGGCAGCCATGTATGCCGATGCTTTGTGGAGGTTGGACCGGTACACCAAGCTATTTTCTACTACATTTACTGGTGCACCATTAGAGGATCCCCAGGATTTCTTGGACAGTTGTTGTGAGGTTCTTCGGAACATGGGCATTGTGGAGTCCAATGGAGATGATTTAGCTACATTCCGTCTTTCTGGTATCACCAAGACTTTGTGGATGGATTTCTGTTTGACCAGACCAGTTGGGTCTTCGCCCTTGACTTGGGCTCAGTTCTTCGAGTTATTCTTGGAGAAGTTTCAACCAGTTACTCAGAGAGAGGGTCTTCGGAGGCAGTTTGAGTGCCTTCAGCAAGGATCTATGGTTGTTACGCAGTATGAGACCAGGTTCATTACTTTTGCCTGACATGCTATCATGATACTCCCCACTGATCGTGAGAGGGTGAGAAGGTTTATTGATGGTCTAGCTCAGCCTATTAGACTCTAGATGGCCAGAGAGACAGGTACTGATATTTCATTCTAGGAGGCGGCCAATATGGCCAGGCGTATTGAGATGGTCTTATTACAGGGAAGTGTTCAGGGGTCTGACAAGAGACCTCGCCATTCCGGTCGATTCAGTGGTGCCTCATCTGGAGGTAGAGATTCCTTTGGTAGAGGTCATCCTCCTAGGCCATTCCAATCAGCGCTTCAGGTATCCTGTAGTGCACCATCAGCTCCTATCAGTGCACCGTCGCTTCAGAGCTTCCAAGGTGGTTATTCTGGTCGACTGGGACAGTTTCAGGGCTAGCAGCCTCAGCAGCAGAGGGCTTGTTACTCTTGTGGTGATCCAGGGCACATTGCTAGGTATTACCCCCGAGCTTCTGGTAGTTCTCAGCATCCGGGTTCCCGTGCTATGATTTCTGCACCAGGTGCACCCCCACCCCCTCAGCCAGCTAGGGGTGGAGGTCGAGGTGCCAGATGTGGAGGTCAGACTCATAGAGGTGGAGGACAGGCCATGAGAGGTAGAGGTCAGCCCGCAGTAGGTCGACCCAGAGATGTTCAGGTTGGAGGGGCTCCGCCCCGGTGCTATGCTATTCCTACCAGGCCTGAGGCTGAGGCCCCTGATGCAGTTATTACATGTATGGTTTCAGTTTGCAGCAGAGATGCTTCAATTTTATTTGATCCGGGTTCTACATCCTCCTATGTGTCTTCATATTTGTCCCATATCTGAGCATGCCCTGTGATTCCCTGAGTACTTCTGTATATGTGTCTACCCTGGTGGGTGATTCTATTGTGGTAGATAGAGTCTACTATTCATGCTTAGTGGTTATTGGTGGTCTGGAGACTCATGTAGATCTTTTGTTTCTTGATATAGTTAACTTCGATGTTATTTTGGGGATGGATTGGTTATCTCCCTACCATGCTATTCTGGACTGTCATGCCAAGACAGTGACCTTGGCCTTGCCAGGAGTACCTCGTTTGGAGTGGAGAGGGACTCCTAGTCATTCCTCCGGTAGAGTTATTTCATATATGAAGGCTCGGCGTATGGTTGAGAAGGGTTACTTGGCCTATTTGGCCTATGTTCGTGATTCTAGTGTTGAGGTTCCTTCTATGTAGTATGTGCCCGTGGTTCGTGAGTTTCCAGAGGTATTCTCTGCTGACCTGCCGAGTATGCCACCCGACAGGGATATTGACTTTTGCATTGAGTTGGCTCCGGGCACTCAGCCCATTTCTACCCCTCCGTATCGTATGGCCCCGCCACAGTTGAAGGAGTTGAAGGATCAGTTGCAGGATTTTTTGGATAAAGGCTTTATTAGGCCTAGTGTTTCTCCGTGGGGTGCCCCAGTGTTGTTTTTCAAGAAGAAAGATGGCTCGATGAGGATGTGTATTGACTACCGGCAGTTGAACAAGGTTACTATTAAGAATAAGTATCCTTTACCGAGGATTGATGATTTATTCGACCAGCTTCAAGGTGCTTCAGTGTTTTCCAAGATTAACTTGTGATCTGGTTACCATCAGTTGAGGCTTAGGGCGTCTGATGTCCATAAGACAGCCTTTCGTACTCGGTATGGGCATTATGAGTTTTTGGTGATGTCATTTGGGTTGACAAATTCCCCCGCTACTTTTATGGAGTTGATGAACCGGATGTTCAGGCCCTATTTAGACTCATTTTTGATTGTTTTCATTGATGATATTTTTATTTACTCCCGTAGCCGTGAGGAGGATGAGCAGCACCTTCGAGTCGTCCTCCAGACTCTGAAGGATAGTCAGTTATATACCAAATTTTCCAAGTGTGAGTTCTGGTTGGGTTCGGTTGCATTTCTAGGCCATGTGGTATCATCAGAGGGTATTCAGGTGGATCGCAAGAGGATTTCAGCAGTCAGAGATTGGCCTAGGCCCACTTCAGCTACAGAGATTCAGAGTTTCTTGGGCTTAGCAGGTTATTAGCGCCGGTTTGTGGAGGGATATTCATCCATTGCAGCCCCGATGACCAGATTGACTCAGAAGGGTGGCCAGTTCAGGTGGTCGGATGAGTGTGAGGCGAGCTTTCAGAAGCTCAAGACAGCCTTGACCACGGCACCGATGTTAGTTCTGCCCACAGGTTTAGGGCCATATACTGTGTATTGTGATGCTTCACGGGTGGGACTTGATGCAGTGTTGATGCAGGATAGCAAGGTTATAGCCTATGCTTCTCGTCAGTTGAAGGTTCATGAGAAGATATATCCAGTTCATGATTTAGATTTAACAACTATTGTTCATGCGTTGAAGATTTGGAGGCATTATCTGTATGGGGTACCATGTGAGGTGTTCACGCATCATAAGAATTTGCAGTATTTGTTCAAGCAGAAAGAGTTGAGTATGAGGCAGAGGAGATGGTTAGAGCTGTTGAAGGATTATGACATTACCATCTTATATCATCCGGGGAAGGCCAATGTGGTGGCCGATGCTTTGAGCCGGAAGTCGGCCAGTATGGTTAGTCTTGCTTATCTATCAGTCGGAGAGCGACCACTTGCTTTGGATGTTCAGATTTGGCCAACCGGTTCATGAGATTGGAGGTTTCTGAGACTGGAGGTATTTTGGCCCATACTGTGGCCCGTTCTTCATTGTATGAACGTATTCGGGCCAGGCAGTATGATGATCGTCATTTGTGTGTTCTTAGAGATACGGTTCGACACGGGGGTGCCAAGCAGGACACAATTGATGAGGAAATTTTGAGGATGCAGGGCCGTATTAGTGTACCCGATGTTGATGGCATTCGTGAGTTGATATTGCAAGAGGCCTATAGTTCCCGGTATTCCATTTATTCGTGCGCCGCAAAGATGTACTTGTATTTGCCGCAACATTATTGGTGGCGGAGGATGAAGAAGGATATTGTAGCATATGTAGCTAGGTGCTTAAGCTGTCAGCAGGTGAAGTACGAGCACCAGAGACCCGGTGGTTTGATGCAGCAGATTGAGCTTCCCGAGTGCAAGTGGGAGTGTATCACCATGGATTTCGTAGTTGGACTCCCACAGACTCGTAGGATGTTTAATGCAGTGTGGGTCATTGTGGATAGGCTGACCAAGTCAGCACACTTCATTCCAGTATCACTTTCGTATTCTTCAGAGAAGTTGGATAAATTCTACATCAGGGAGATTGTTCGCTTGCGTGGTGTGCCTGTGTCCACTATTTCTGATCGAGGTACTCAGTTTACCTCCCATTTATGGAGATTAGTTCAGCTTGAGCTGGGCACACGGGTTGAATTGAGCACAGCATTTCATCCTCAGACGGACGGGCAGTCGGAGCGTACTATTCAGATTTTGGAGGATATGTTGCGAGCATGTGTCATTGATTTTGGAGGTTCATGAGACCAGTTCTTGCCTTTAGTTGAGTTTTCCTAAAACAACAGCTATCAGTCGAGCATCCAGATGGCTCTGTATGAGGCGTTTTATGGTAGGCGGTGTCGGTCGCCAGTTGGGTGGTTCGAGCTAGGAGAGGCTAGATTGTTGGGTTCATAGTTAGTCCAAGATGCCTTGGATAAAGTGAAGATTATTCAGGATAGACTTCGTATAGCTCAGTCCAGGCAGAAGATTTATGCGGACCGCAGAGTTCGTGATTTGGCATTTATGACTGGAGACCGGGTATTTCTTCGGGTGTCGCTCATGAAGGGCGTGATGAGGTTCGGAAAGAAGGGCAAGTTGAGCCCTAGGTTCATTGGTCCATTTGAGATTCTGGACAAGGTGGGAGAGGTGGCCTACTGACTTTCTTTGCCACCTAGTCTATCAGTCGTACACCCGGTGTTTCATGTATCTATGCTTCGGAGTATATTGCCTATTCCTCTCATGTACTTGATTTCAACGGTGTCCAGTTGGACAAGGATTTGACTTATGAGGAGGAGCCAGTAGCCATATTATCTCGGTAGGTTCGTCAGTTGAGATCGAAGAGTTATCCTTCGGTTCGTGTTCAGTGGAGAGGTCATCCTATTGAGGCAGCTACCTGGGAGTCCGAGTTTGATATGCGGAGCCGATATCCCCATCTTTTTCCCGATTCAGGTACCTTTCTATGTCCGTTCGAGGACAAACGGTTATTTTAGAGGTGGAGATTGTGATGACCCAAAAGGTCATCCCGTGTAATTTTAGCTAAAAATCTGTGTTCCGAGGCCATGAAAGCCTCCTTATATCTCACCTTGATTTGCATACGCAGCCTGGGCGTATAGCCGGGAAGCCGTTATGTGAAAAAAATGATAAAAATGATATATTTGTGTTGAAATTTGAATAAAGTTGAATTTGGTCAACATTTTTGGTAAACGGACCCTGACCCGGGCTTTGACGGTCCCGGAGGGTCCGTAGGAAAAAATGGGACTTGGGCGTATGCCCGGAATCGAATTCCGAGGTGCCAAGTCCGAGAAATGAATTTTTGAAGAAAATTATTTTCTGAAAAATATAAAGGTTTTTGAAAATGAGATTTGATGTGAAATCTGTGAAACCAGGCCCGCATTATGGTTCCGGCGCCCGGAACAGGTTCAATATGTCTTATATGTGTTATCTGTGAAATTTGGTGAGAAACGGACATGGTTTGACGTGATTCGGATCGAAAATGGAAAAATTAGAAGTTTAAAGGAATTTCATTGATTTTGAGTCTTAATTCGATGTTTCTGATGTTATTTAGGTGTTTTGATTACTTGAATAATCCCGTAGGATGTTTATGAGGTTGTGTGTATATTTTGTTTTGAGCCCCGAGGGCTCGGGTGAGATTCGGGTAGGCGTCGGAGTGCATAAAGCCTTAGAAAATCTAGTATAATTGTTGTCATCTGGTGTCCAGGGATTTACCCTATGCGAACGCACTCAAAGGGGTGCGAACGCACAGGGGTATAGAGGTCAATGGGGTCAGGGTCAAATATGTTCTGTGCGAACGCACGAGATCCCATGCGAATGCACAGGGTAATCTTGGGAGGGGTTGGGTAGTGTTGTGCGAACGCACCCAAACAGGTGCGAACGCATAGGGTTAGCAGGGGCTGGGCAACAAAACACACTGTGCGAACGCACTAGTGTGTATACGATCGGGGGGGAGGGGGGTAGTCTAGTTTGACATGTGCGAACGCAGTACTCCTGCTGCGATCGCACTGCTTTAAATTGCCCAGCTATTTTTTTTTAAACCAAAAACATAACCCATTGCAGGATAAACCCATTTTTTTCACAACTTCTTCTTCTCCGTACCTCCTTGGGCGATCTTCGAAGGGAAACTTCACCATAGCTTCATAGGTAATTGATCTTAACTTCATTTTCTTCCATTTTCATCAACATTTATTAGACTCTAGGCCTAAAATCATGGAATTAAAAGTAGAAAATTGGATTTTTGGGTAGAGTTAGGGCTTTTCGAATTTTTGGAAATTTGACCTCGTTTTGGGGTCGGATTTAAAAAAAAATTGTATATTTGGGCTCGTGAGGAAATGGGTGATCAGGTTTTGGTCCGAACCTCGTGTTTCGACCAAGCGTGCCCGGGGTCGAATTTTGGAATTTTTGGAAGAATGTTGGGAAATCTATCTTTAAGTGTTGGAATTGAATTGTTTAGCATTTATTGATATTATTGAGTCGATTATTTATAGATATGATTGTTTTGGAGTCGGGTTCAAAAGGAAAAGCGGTTGTAGAGGCTTGATTTGTATTCTTGGAGCCGAGGTAAGTGTTTGTCTTAATCTTAGCTTGAGGGAATAGGTGTTGAGTCATATGTGCTACGTGTTATTATCATGTTCAATGTATAGGTGAGGTGACGAATACCTATACTTTGTTGTCAAGCATGCCCGTGAGTCATAACTTATAGTATATGTATTTTTTCTTCGATAGCCACTGTGTTATGAAGTAGATTTCATCTTGGAGATTATTCAATTGTTGGAAATACTTGGTTGTGAACACTGTTGATTAGTTGCTCGGTTGAAGATTATTTGGTTATATTGTACGTTCAGTGATATTGGTTATAGTTGTGTCCCTTGCCGGGACGGTGATATTTCTGTTATTGTTCCCTTGCCGGGATGTTGAAAAATTATGGTCTATATTGTGGTTCTTCCTTGCCAAATTGTGTTCTGGTCATTTTCTGGGTGAGGAAGAGTGTAAAGCACGAAGGGTGATGTCGTGCCATGATTAATATTTAAAAGCACGAAGGTTAATGCCGTGCCGATATTGTGATTTTAAAAACACGAAGGGTGATGCCGTGCCATGATATTGTGAGGTAAAAGCACGAAGGGTGATGTCGTGCACTTGTTTGTTCTCTGTTGTTATTTTGATACTAGACGGTTGTCATGTTCTGCTACTCAATAAATGTTTTCCCCTTTGTACCCTGGCATGTTTTTCCCGTATTTGTACTTTAGTGTTTACTTCCTACCGTTATTTCTATTATATATTATTGAAATGCACAAGTGTTTATTATTTGTCATGTCCTAGCCTTGTCACTACTTCGCCGAGGTTAGGCTCGGCACTTACTCAGTACATGAGACGGTTGTACTGATGCTACACATGTACTTCTTTATGTTGTGCAGATTACGGTACCGGACCCGGTGGCCAGTGATCGAGGGAGTATCCTTTAGTCCACAGGCGACACTGAGGTAGTCCTGCAGGTGTCCGCAGGCCTTGGCGTCACCATCTATTTCTTTCCTTCTGTCTTATCTTGTATTTCTAGAAAACTACACTTGTTTATTTCAGACACATGTTTTTAGTAAATCTTAGACTCTCCGTGAAATTGTGACACCAGTTCTGGGGATATATTTAAGGAAGTTTCGTGAGATGTATTATTTAAATTGTTGAATTTCTTGTCTTCCACATTCTTATTTCTATTGTTCCTGTATTTCACTTTTTAAATGCTAAATAACAAAGGAATAAAATAGAATATCCTGTAACGTTGGCTTGTCTAGCGGGTTCAACGTTACACACCATCACGATCTGAAAGTGGGATTTCGGGTCGTGACACATAAATACTTAATTTTTTATAAAATATAAAAGTTAGTTATAGAAAATAATATTTTAAAATAATTTTGATTTATAATAAATAGGGTGTATACCTTTTGCTATAGGAGGTAAAATTTCCTTAAATAAAAGTCTTCACTAGTTATTGGTTAATTTCAGCCCACGATCAAGGCGGCGAGAGCGACAGAGCCCATTCCTATATTTGGCCTAAAATAGCACGAGCTAGCCCTTTTTCGGTTTGGTAATCGAAAAATAGTTAGCGTTTGCGAATTCATTGAATAATAGCCAATGTTTTGCCAAAACTCGAAAAGTTCCAACATAATATGCGGGATTGTAAGCACGTAATTTTTGAACCGCCCAACTTTTAAAAGTAGTATTTACTTATTTTGATGTTAATAAGATTTCAGTCAACTTTTAATTTTAATTTCAAAAACATAAGTTTAAAAATACAAAAAATAATTTTATAATATTTCTTCTCTTATTACTTAGTATATTTTGGCAGTATTTTTATTTTTATTCAATGAGAAATAATTGAATTTGAGCCAATTGGGAGCTCATTTACGGATTTTAGCGACCCAGCAAGACAAAGACTCATTCTTCCCGGACCCTTTTAGCCCAAATCCTTTTCTCATCCATCAAACCCTTCCCTTAATCATAGTCATTGGTCTACTTTCATCCAAGGGCCAATATTAATTCCCCACCCCAAATAAAACCTAACTATTCTCCTAATCCCAAAATCTCTAACCTTGAATCTCCGAAGAAAAAGAGATAGCAGCGACAACTCACTCCATTTTCGAGGCTTCCCATAGAATGCTTGCTGATTTTGTAGCAATTTTATAAATCTCTCTTGGCTTAAGGTTATTCAAGGAACTTCATCACATAACACAAGCCATCACAAAACTTACGACTTCTCCCGTTAGCTACGTCAGGCAACCAATTTGTCAACACACCGATATTGGAGATTTTCGACAAATGAAAAGTTTCACCCGCTTATTCTGTTTTCGACAAAAAATCAGATGTGCAAATCTGCATATCCAAGTGTACAGTTGATGAGAATATCAATGAAAAATGTAGAATCACGGATACACAGAGCAAATCAATAGAGGAGTTTAAATTTCAGAAAAATACAAAAATAGGCAGATACGGTTCAGCTCCTTCCCTTCTGATTTCATTTTGGACTTTTGGGTCCTCTTTCTTTACGAGCACTTTTCTCATAAAGTTTACAGTACCGTATTTCTTATTTGAAAAGTATCGCCATTGAGAAATGGAATTTGTTTGAGGTCCATTCCTAGTTCGAGTTCCGGTGCTGATTCGAGGTTCCGTTCGCATTTTCGGCGTTTCAGTCCAACGATTGTTGCTTTGTTATTCCGATTGAGTTGCGAATGTTCAGCTTTATTCATCAATATAAAGGTCCATTCGAATTCACTTTTCTTAGTATTTGTTTACATTTTAAGTATACATTTGATTTGATATATTAGTGTTTTTATTTGCTTATGACATATTTAATTTCTCAATGAAAAATACTTGACCTTTTTCGTATTAATTGTGTAATAATAGCATATTATTTGGGCTATATATTGGTTAGTAAGATTAGTTCGTTTGGATACATGTAAGTTTGGTTGGACGATTTTTGTTAAATACGCTATGGACTTTGATTTAGTTTTACTTATTTATATAATTATGTTACATTGCCTTTGTTTTAGCATGTTGAAGTGGTGATTTAAGTGAGTTATTAAATTGGATAGTTGGAAAAATTACAGTAGTTTCTTTCTTGGAAAGGAATATGTCATGACCCAAATTCTCATCCTTAGGGATCGTAATGACGCCTAACATTACACTTGCTAGACAAGCCTATGTTAGAATTTGATTAACTATTTTTCCTTTGATTACTTATTTAAACACAATAAAACAAATTTAAAGTAAATTAAGTCTAATCATTTCTGCCGAATAACCTCATATATATATATATATATATATATATATATATATATATATATATATATATATATATATATATATATATATATATATATATATATATATATATATATAAGACTATCTCAGGGTCTGATGTCACAATTCACGAACTATTAAAGAATACTACAAACAAATTGACTGAAAGAAATATATCTTTGTTTCGAATGAAACAAAACAATATCTAAATGAATAGGAGAAGACTCCAGGAGTCTGCGGACGCCAGCAGATCTACCTCGTGTCTCCGAACAAAATGCGCAGCTACTAAGATCTCCTAACTCTGGCCGGTACCTGAATCTACACAAAAGAATGCAGAGTGTAGTATCAGTACAACCGACCCCATATACTGAGTAAGTGTCGAGCCTAACCTCTCTATATAAAGGGTATTCTATAGAAGTCTTAAAGAAGTTCTAAGCAATCTTATATACAACATCTCTCTGTCTATTATTATATCTATTTATATACATCAAATCTTCGCTAATTACTTTCTTCCAAATCCTTCATTCTTTTGGGTTGAGTTCTTGTGGTTGGGAAATCAAAGAGTGCGACTTTGATTTCTAGAGTAGGCATTGTATCCTTGGAATAGATTTTCCTTTAACCATTTGCACCGTGTGGGGAAAATTACTATCCTAAAGATAATTTCTTGGAAATGCCTTGTCTACTCGTTTCAGATTTCTTATTAGATTATCTTGCTTGAGTTTACTCCATTGGTTTATTTTCAATATATTTATATAGCAATTTTACGATAGTAAAATTCCGATTCGATGGACTCTCTTTGACGGGCAAACAATTTCAAGATGTGGAGAGGCTTGAAAAGTTCAACGGGATGAACTACAAATGTCGGAGTATGAAGATGATGTATCAATTGACGATTGTGAAAGTCTGCTATGTCTTGATTTATTCATATCCACATGACAGAAAAGCAGATGGGCAGCTTTCGGACTCACAGCAAAAATGGCTTGAAGATGATTTTGTGTGCCGCTCAATGATCCTGAATGCAATGAGTAATGCCTTCTTCAATGTGTTTCACAAATACTACTCTGTATATGAGTTGTGGGCTGCCATCTCGCGAAGTGATGCCAATTGGGCTTCCGATAGAAGCAACTCTAAGTCTACTAGTGGCTGGTCACTCGTTGTAGGAGGAGCTATAGTTGCTTGGTCCTCAAAGAAACAATCTTGCGTTGCACTTTTGTCACGACCCAAACCGGAGGGCTGCGACGGGCACCAGTACTTTACTCAACCGAGTACCAACGTAACATATCTTTCTTATCGTACTATCATGGGTAA
>ML361855.1:0-30479 GCA_005239505.1 Nicotiana paniculata | reverse complement strand
AACAGCGCTACGCAAGCGAATCCGCAATTATGACGAAAGATTATTAGTATATTATTACTTATTATTTTTAAAAAGGGTTACTACATTTAAAGAAATAATTAAAAATTAACTATCGCGCTACGCAAGCGAATCCGCGATTTTAGTAAATTATTAATTAAATTAAAAATTAACTAAAAAAAATTAAGAGTATGAAATGACATCGTTGAATTAATTTATTTAATGTTAAACATCACGATAAGCAAGTGATTCCGTGAAGTTAAAGCGCGCCTACTAATTGCCTAGCGTTTAAGTTAACTATTAAGTTAGATTATTCAGTTAAAAAAACTAATCGTCATTGAAAATATTTGACAATAAAATTGGGCCAACACATTGTTTCCTTACCTATGGACCATTTTTCTCTTCTCTTAAGGTTTAAACGACCTAGTAGTCCAACATTAAACAAGAGTCACTTTTTGTCTCATCATATTTCAAGTGTGACTACAACTATACTAAGTTAATTATATTTTTATTTGTGAAACATTATGACATGCTTGTAACAACAAATCAATACCCACACTACCATATTAGCATTGAGCATATAGTCGTAATGTGTACAAACATGAACCAAAAGCAAAAATTATTGCATAAAAGTTAATCAAGAAGCTATTTATACAAGAATATAATGGTCCCTTTTTAAAACTTGACATCAAATTGGACTCATGATTGTCAGATCTTTAAACCTTAATAATCGTGAACCAATCAATTTGTTCTTGCCTAATTCTGTTGAAACAATCAGACAACCCCAATCATTATCTTTAACGTGATCCTTATCAAGGAGCTTAATATGAACAATGTAAGATACGTCCTCCTTTCAATGATTAGACGACAGTAAATAGAAAGCTAAACACACAATGTATTGTCCCAAACAGATGCACATTATGTAACTAATATACAATATGGTTTTATTCTTCCTTTCAATGCTCATTTCCCCCTAAGTTAAAGATAATGTAACACACAAACAGATGTTGTTGTACATAATCATAACTCAAACATTCACCTTTTATTCCAGTAGTCTTTTAAGCATGTCTAGAATACTCTGAGCAAAATATTTTCATGGCAGCAAAACAAACTGAGGAACTCAAATTTCTTCACTTGCATTCTGAAATTATAGCAGCACTTAAAAGGAATACCTGGTAGCAAAAAGATAAGTATCAGCAATGGATCAAATAACAGAAATCAGCAGCAACAACAACAATATCCAGCAACTCTTAAACCAAAGAAAAGGAACCAGAGATGACGAACAAAGTAACTGAAACCAGCAATGAATCACTCTTGAATTTTTTACAAGATTCCTCTACTTTCTTAAAGGTTTTACACTCAAGAATCGACTCACAAAGCTCACGAGTTTCAGCTTTCTTTTCAACTTACTAAAGATGTTAAGTTGATCTTTCTTTTTTTTATCTTTCAAGTGGTGTTCCTTTTTTAATTTAGTAAGGATGTGTAAAGATGTCCAGCATGTGTGATAGAGTGTGTGTCCTTTATAGGAGAATAGGCAATGCATTCGTGATTGAAAATCTGTCCATAGGATATATTTCTAACCAAAAATCTGCTTTAACTATTCAAAGGACAGACTTTTGGTTCAAAAATCTGCCTAAAGGACAATTTTTTACCAACTGTGAAACAGTAATGGGAGAAGCATACTCCCAACAGCCTTAAAAATAGTAAAAAGTAGCTACACAAGTACCCTACTCTCATGATCAAACATATCTACTCTTCAGCTTTTAAGCAAATTAATACCAAACCAAAATGAGAAACAAGTAACTAGAACTTAGTTAAACTACCACAACATGTAACTAAAATTTAATACTGAGCCATTAATCAATAAAGAGAACTTAAAACCTAGCGACTAAAATCAAACCAAGCAAGACACATGTTAACAAAGAAAATAACTTAGTGAAAAAGTTTGATTAAGCGAAGACGAAACTGAAAACTAGATAGAAAACGAACTAGAATTGACCACTAACAGGACTTACACTACTACAATAACTATAATAAATTAGTAGGCAACAAAAAACATAAACCTAAAGAGAGGATTAAGGTTCTAGTTACAGTCCAAAGACTTTGAAACTTCAGTTAAAGTTCAGAGACATAACGACACATGACAACTAAACACTATTGATTATGAACTGACCAACAATTAATCAACAAAACAAAACTAATAAAACTAAACTAACACAAAGAACGACTCACAAATATCACATACAGATCAGATCAATGTAACCAAACTAAATGAATAATTAGTCAAGAAGCAAATCAATTGATCTCGGTCTCGTATGATACAACAAAACTAAAAGATGTGACCAACTAAAAGGCTAACCGGAAGCGACATACAACATCATGAAAACAACAGCAAATCGACATATCACTGCTCAAATGTATACGAACAACATAAATATGAATGAAAATTAAACTCTAAGCATGATGCCAAAACAACAAAAGAAAACAAACGAAAGAAGAGAAAGAGAGAAAAAAAATCAGAAAATGGAAAGAGGGAGTATGGTTTTACCATACGAGGCATCCGATGCTAACTCGAGCAATAAGAAGGTGCCGGAAACTCGAGCAAAAATTGTCCGACCCTGAAACACTCATTTTACTCCGGCAAATGCTAAAACAAAGGGATTCCAGCATTATGCCGGAATGAAAAGAGGGTTCTTGGGTCGAAGAAGCAAGGATGGAGAAGCAGTGGTGGTCTTGGGTGGTCGCAGCAGCGGGGGGTCGGCAGTGACAGTCGCCGAAATTTCGGTCGCCGGAGTTTCGGGGTGAAAATGACATCAATAGGTAGGTCTTGAAGAGCCCTACCCATTGATGTAAGTACTGTGGGGGTGAGATGGTTTGGTTTTCGGAGAATCTCAAAAAGAAAGAGGGCCTAGGGTTTCGATTTTCCTTAGATTTATGGAGATTGGTGGGGATTTTGGGGATTTGGGATTTAGATTGGTGCAAAGGATTAGGAGAGGAAGGTTGGATAAAGTTTTGGGGTGGATTGGTAGGCGGCCGGCGGTGGAGTTGGGTGGCGGCGGCTAGGTCTTGAGGAAGGGAGGAGGGAGTTAGAAGAGAGAATAAGAAGAAGAAGAGAGATAAGGGAAATGGGGCGAAAATTTTGGGGGATTAGGGGTTTAAATACCTGGGTGGGAGATTGATCTTGAGCCGTTGGATCAAGTGGGAATGGATGGGTAGGATTGAGTCTTGGTTTCACTTGATGAAACGACGTAGTTTCATCATGAAAGTACGTCGTTTTGAACCAAGGCTTGGCCAACCCTCAATTGGACTGGGTATGGACGAATTGGGCTCAAGTTTTTGGCTAATTTGGCTCAATTTTAATTAAAAATACAATAGCCCAAACTCTTAACCCCTAATTATTTTATTTAGTCCTAAAGAAAGCATACAAATAAAAGAAAAATCTTCTTGGTGTATATAATTTAAAGATACAAAACTAAAATATACAAATAAAAGGTAAAAATATTTTTGATATTTTTAATAAAGGAATGCAAATAAAAATGCACAAACAATTAAAATTACCCAAATATTAGTATTAAAAGCATGCAAAAATTAGGTATTCACACCTATTTGCTAGAAGAAGAAATAGGTTTCCTTGGTTATACATAAACAAAAAAAAAGATGTTTTTGTCCATAGTAAGTAGAGGGAGATTAAGACGGTAATAAAAGACGTTATACCTTCCGTCTTTTCAAATTCATGTGTAATGCCCTTTTAAAGGATGCTATATCTTAACGGGCAAACGGCCATTAAGGTATAACGCCGTTTAAAAGGGCGTTATACATATTTGGGTTACCATCTTTTTTTCACACATATCGATTGTTTGAGTCCAAAAGAATCACATTTTGGCTTCGGACTTAATTAAGGCTGTGAAGAACCGTTGGAAGTGGATGTGCGGAGCCTTGATTTCTGGCGAGAAGATTAAAAAAATGTAAAAATGTCAAACCTGATATTTTTACTTGAAACCTAACATAATATGTCAAAGAGATTCAACAATTCATATATGTACAAAACATTTGTTTCTCTACTTTGCTCAGTCTAACCTTCGACGAAGGAGATTCAATTAAACAATCATGTAACCCGACCCTGAATGGGGATGGTGGTGGGGCTAGGTTCAACTTGGGTGGTCATATGTAGAAACGAGTGAAAGGTGGTCCCAATCAAATCACATGAATTTTAGACAGGCTCTTTTGATTTATCCATTGTCATTGTTTGTATCATGCACCGATTATTGGTGAAACTTGGGTAAAATGTAGTAGTATGGTAGAACTTTGAGATTCTAGGCCATTTATCTTCTTTGTCCTCTTCACTCTTTTTGCACTTCGTCGTTGGGCTTAGTCTAAATGTGTCCTGGAATTTGCAGAAGATGAGTCATCTTTTGGTATAGTGCTAGAATAGTAGTAATGCATATTTTGGTATGCCCTTCGGCCTATTTTTGAAGAGTGGGGTTAAACTCACTTGAAATTTTATCCTTTTGTGCCAACTTTCCCTCTTACCTTAGTTTTTTTTGTTTCCCACCTTGTATCTGGTACCCATATTGGAGCCCGATTAAATCCGGATTCGCGTCGGAAAGTCTCACGTTAGGGGTAAAAAGCTCCCCAACAAAGGAGGCTCCACTCGAACCCGAGACCTCTGGTTAAGGATGAAGGAATACTTACCACTCCACCACAATCGGTCACCTTACCCTAGTTGTTCAAGAGTACAATTATTTTGTTACAAAAATTATTCCTTGAAATTATTGTTTATATCACCTACTACTAGAGGTACAATTGTCTTGGTTTTTTTAATTGAATTCCTTGAATAATCAATTATTGTGAGTCGATAAAAGTTAGTAAGTAGATTCAATTAACCTTTAGATTTACAAATAGATAATAATCTGAGGTGTTTGTTCTTCTACTTTTAACTCACTTTCACCTCTTTTGTTTAATTCTTGTTCGATAAGGATCAAAATGCCCTTAATTATGACGAGCATTCAGAAAATAATCTAAACCAATTGCTTGTAGGCTGTAGCTATAATCATTACTAGTTAAACTAACTTCTGAGGTATCTCTTCCAAGATAATGAATCTTTTTCATAATTAATTAGACAAGAAACGCCAAAAAGGTTCCAATAATATTAAAGCAAGAGGACTTCTTTTCCCATATTCTACTTTACCAAAACTTTAGGATAAACCTAGGGCTAGTAATAATTTGTACAGACTCTACCATCTTTTCATTTTTATTCAATAGCTTAAACTCGGACAATCATATTTAGGGGTGGCAAATGGACGGGTAGGTCGGATATGGGCGGGTTGAAAACGATTAATGTAAAAATGAATAAAATATTCGACCCGACTCACATTTAATATGGATATTCATATTATCTATGAGTTCTTGAATACGATCGTTTTTGGGAGTCATAGTCTCCCGAACTTGATGAGCCCCCCAATATGAGTTATTAGAAATGTAAAAGGTAAACACATTATTTATCCATTTTTTAAGTGAATAATGTGATTTTTATCCATATTTGACCTATTTTTAAGAAGTTTATTTTCAACCAATTATTTAGTTGATAATATGGATCATATAACAGTTTTTTAATCCATTTTGCGACTACTAATCATTTCATATATCATTGGTGAAATATCGGGAATATGCCCTGCTATAAACTTTTCTAGTATTTTTTGAAATCGTTACATCACATGTATGGCATCTGTGGTCAATTTTCAGTATTTAAGGCCAAAAACAAAATATTTGTACTATATTGACTTTGATTTAATCCTTTTTTCCCGTTTAACCATTTGATAATCAAAATCCAGCAGTCCGATTAATTCAAACCAGAAAACTTTTAATTTAATCCTTATAACACATTAAACATTGAAAAATGCATAGATCCATCAACTAATAAGTGATCTTTTTCGTTGGTTTCAACTAGTACAAAACATAGAAAAGATTGAAAAGAAGTTGGAAGATGGAATTTTTCGATTCTCAAAATGCAACGTAGACTTTGGCCCCTATTGAGCCTATCACTTTCTGTTTGCATTATTTGTTGTTAGTAAATTCAGAAGCATCTTTCTTATCTCCTTGTCCTTGTACAATAAATAAAACAGATACACTCCTTTCATCTTCCACCTCAAACTTTGAATGAGAGTAAGTCATCTTCTTCACATGTATAGCAAATATGAATTTCATATGAAATTCTATTTCAAGATGTGGAACTTCGTCTGCCTCTTAAATTTAAATTATATGTGGTACCCTTAAAAGTCATCAAATACCTAATAAGTTATATATATATATATATGTGGGCTATTCCCCCCTCCCCCAACCCCCAACCCCACAAATGAAATAGATACTATTATTAAGCTAGTAAGTTTGCCGATTGACCAAAAGAGTTAATCATCTCAAATAACACAAGAAATATATATAATTAGTGTTTCAACTAAATATGATCATATTTCATAAACAAACAATGTTTTCAACAAAAACGATTGAAAATAAAGCCAAAATCTATGATAAAGCGGGAGTTAAGTTCCTAGAGACCTCTCAAACTAAGGAGATAACAAAAGATAGGATATGGTAATACTGAAAAAGACAAGGTAATAGTAGCACATAAAAATGTTTTCTTTTTTTAAAGGAAAACAATAGTACCAAAAGAGAAAGGAAGATGCATGAAAATTAATTTGCCACAAGAGAAATTGCATTTACATTGTCCTTTAACGTTGTTCAATACAAATGCAATCTCTTTCAAGTTTCAGTTTTGGGAATAAAAAGCTAGAATACTAGACAAATAGCTATGGCCCAGTAATCAATCAATACTAAGTGGGCCTCTACTCCAAAAGAGTCACACTCTACAGAAAGGGCCTGGTCGTCCGGTACCAACAGTCAATACTATATGCATTGGGCCACATGGCCCATGGGCCGCGTCCCTGTTTTTAAACCTATCCAAATTATTACAAAAGAAAAAGAAAATCAAAATCTCGCATTTTCAAAGCCGTGCAAATCGCTGACTCTGTTCATCGACTTCCTCATCGTAGCCACTTTAGCTAGTTTTTCAGCTACTCTCCAAGCCGATGTAGGCGTTAGCGGCTCGCCATTTTCGTCCAAGAACAAACCGATTTCTCTCTCGTGCATTCTCTGCCGTTGGATCAATTTTTGCTGCTCTACTTGCTGTTGGTATTGTTTCCTCCATTGCACTTCGGTCAGCTCGGCTTCTAACCCTCTAACATACTCCTCGACAAAAGCTGAGCCAGATTGTATCAACAATGCTCGAGCCGATGACAACAATTGCATTGCACTAGAGAGCTCATTATGCTCGATTAATCGTCTAGACTCAGCGATTGCTCTCGTAGTTATAAAGAGATTCCTCAACCGTTCGATCTTTGGAATAGATGATCGAACGGCTTGAGGTCTTGGAACTAACAAAGAATGTTCTCTTCCATAGACTACTTCTTGACTTGCGGGGTCCTTGTAACAGCATCTAACGGATAACACATGGTGTGACCCATTAGTCATTGTTGGGACTTTTACTTCTAACAGTAACTCTCTTTCCTCCTCAGCGTAGAGATCGCCGAGCCGAACACAGCTCGAGCCGAGAACTGTTGGTCGACCGTTGTAAGAATAAACTGCTGCCACCTCAGCCGGGTCCGAACCGGAAGAAAAATCCAGCTGGATTTTCAGATCTTGAACCACAACACTCAACAAACCTCCAACACATTTTGAGAAAGCATCTTCCGCCGGTTCATAGCTGTAGCCAGCTTTTTTACCAAAGCCAGAAGAGTGAACCGGAATTTCTATATGACCGAAACGTGTAGACGACACGTGGGTGGATTCCGACCGTCGATTGTGAGTATTACTTCCCTGGATCTTCTCATCTTGACCGTCGGATAACAGCATAATGCTAGCCACTGGATTTCTCTCGCGCCGATCTTCAAGTACTTTTGTTGCTTTTCTCAAAGCTTCGCCCATACAAGACCCTTGGTTACACACAAGCCGGTCAACAATGCGCCGAGCCGAGCGTTGACCTTGTTGAGTCATTCTCCTCAAAGGAAGTAACCTCTTTGGCGTAGCCGAAAAAGCCACGATCGAAAGCCGATCAGCCGAGCTGAGAGAGGAAATAACCAACCTCATAGCTCGTTTTAACATCTGAAGCTTAGCTCCACTCATGCTACCGCTCACATCCAACACAGTCACCAAATCAATCGGCGCACGTCGGGCCGGACCTAGAAAATTTCCTGGCCCGGTATTAGCATTTCCCGCCGGAGACATTGGCGGAGGTGGTGGGGCTTTGACCTTCAATACAACGGCATAAGTCTCATGAGTTCTCCCAACTGAAACAATGGCAGCTTCGGGCATCAAACTAACTTCAACACCTCTGTTATTCTCTCTCTGATTAGCAAATGCTTCATCACTTGAAATGGGATTAACGAAAAACCCACGAAATTCTTCAACTTCTTCTTCATCTTCATCTTGTTCTTCATTTACTTCTGGTATTGGAACAAATTTAGCTCCAGCTCTAGGAGTCAAAAGGGGTTCATCATCATTGTAAGCTTTGAAATCACACTGCTGCTGCTCTGGTTTGTAATAAGTTTTCACATTTGGTAACAAAGTTTGTGGCTTTTCTTGTTTTTTGGTTGGGGTATTGGGATATGAATCTTGTTGTTGATCTTGGTGTTGTTGAAGTTTATGAATGGCTAAAAGGGGTACATCTTTCCAAGTGGAATTACAAACAGGGCAAACCAAAGTGCTCTGTTTTCTAACATGAGAAGCAATGCAAGGAAAATGAAAAGTATGAGAGCATTCTGCTGTGTATATTGCCATTCCTTGTCCTGATTTCACACTCTGTGTACAAACTCCACAGCTTTGCTGCAAATATAAAACATAAATAGAAAAAAGATTAGATTTTTATCCAAGAATTGACGGGAAAAAAAAAATAGAAAAATGGTATATACATAAATGATTCTTACTTTGGAGAGACGGAGTGTGTTCTTGAGAATTGAAAAGGGAGATCTTGGAGAAGATGGATTGGAACCAAGAAAAGTTTTTGGGCTTTTAGTGTTGGATTTTGGGGTTGTTTTGCAATGGAGATTGGGACTAATAAGGCTGTTGATATCATTGGAGTTTGCTTTATTGGTTTTACAACGCAAACGAGGAGTAGAAGGATTGCTACTTGATAAAAAACCAAGCTTTGTACAGCTTCTTGGACTAGGACTTGGGCTTGGGATTTGTTGTCCATTTTGTTGTTGAGAATCTTGTGCATGTTTATCAACAAAATGAGGTTCTCTATCTCTTGGGATTGTTGTGCAAAAAGCTCTTCTCCAACCTGTTCCCATTTCTCAAATAAACCAATTCAACAATGTTTCCAAATATCAAGATTCAAGAAACTATTGTATTTGCTGTTTAGTTTTGATGGTAATATGAGAAGATGATGCAAAGTTATAAAGTGAAAATAGTGATGGATCTGAAGAAGTTGACAGAGAAGACAAATGGGTAACTGAGAAAAGGATAGAGACAAAGAAACTGGAGGTGGAAGAAGGAAGAAGGGAATTGAAGATATAGAAATTTCAGCTCAGACTTTACAGTCAGAGCCTTTTTTTTGCTCTCTATTTATTTTTTGCTCTGTTAGAACCAAAGAAATCGCTGCATCTATAAAGAGCTTGAGATCTGTTTCTTCTTTCTCTTATACTTTGTGTGTGTGTGTGTGTCATAGGGGGAGTTTTGAGTAGTCTTGTTGATTGAATATATATACAAGTATATATTCCTAGAACTGGTGTAATTATTTTTGAGGAAAAAATTACCTGGTGCTTGGTTGTTTTTGGCATATGGATTGGAAAACTTTAATAAAATACAGTAAAAAAGAGTGGTGAAATTAGAATTGGAAGTTTGCCTCTTTTTTTTTAGGGATCCAAAGGTCAACGGTCTCTCCAAGAGGACTTAATTTATTTTAATCTCTTCATGATTAATTAAGAGATAGATTATAGTTGATCATATGACAATTCACATTTAAGACAGGAAATTATTATATGCTATGATATTGACGTGGCAAAAGCAAAGTTCAATTAGGGTTGCCTTGTCTCTCGAAATTTATTAATAAACCATTTTTGATAACAAAAGAAAAATCACTTAAATAATAATGCCTTCTTATTGTTCCAAGCTATGCTTTGGGTCCGGCTACATAAAGATTATCGAAAAAATAATATTGTATAGGCTCTCAAAATAATAGCCGAAATATAAAATATTTTCTTATATATATATATATACATACATTTTTGCATGTGATATACAAAAAATATACAAATTTAATTCATTTTTGCGGCTACCCGATATAAATAGTTTTGCCCGGGGACTAAAACTGATCTTTGCCCAAGATTATCTTCTCTCCACTTACCTTTATTTTAAATCATTGAAATGGTTCATGAGTCAATTAAAAAAGAACGATTATCTTTATGCCGTTAGTTTTCTTTTTGCGTGGACATAAATTCTTAGAGATAGAATCAACATATTAAGTAAAAAAACAACAAAAGATAAATAACATGTGTTTGTTAAAAATGGAAAGTAGGTGGTGCTAATGTATTTGATGTGAGTGAAAATTTTATTAACTCAATAATCACTCGTGATTTGGAACTCGAGTTTTAAGTAGTAAGTTGCTTGTCCATAAGTGATATCTTGTGATGTCACATTGATCTAAGTACAATAGAATTTCTAGTTCATAAAATAAATTAATTTTCTACCTTTTTATATGGGTTAGACACTATTCCATCAATCATCATGCATAGTACCTCGAGGTTCTTTTGGAATCATGATCTCAGCCTTGATATTAATTCACCTCTGTCAATGAAATAAGCCAACCGTCCTTTATGAAGTTTCAAAAAAGTGAAGAAAAATAAATAAAAAAATTCAAAAAATTGTTACGTTTTTCAATTTAAATATTTGTATATACACTTTACTTGATGGACAACTACCTAGTTAGGACTAGGGTTTGTAAATAACAACAATAACAACAAACCATTGAGTATTCACAAGTGCAATGTAAGAAGGATATTATGTACGCTGACTTTACTCTTACCGTGTATAATGAAGAAAGACTATTTTAATAGACTCTCAATTAAAGAAAAGATAAAAAATCAAGTAGCAACGAGTGGTAACAAAAACAATATACTCCTCCTTAAGAAAATATCTGTTTTTGCAAAGTTTTTTTTTGGGGGGGGTAATTAAACATTTTCATTAATCACCTAAGTAAAGAATTTTTGGAACAGTCATATACTTGACTTGCCATAGTTTCACTCATTATAGAAGCGAAATAAAAAGAGTTTAATATGAAAATATATTATATAACTGAAAGAATATAAAACAATTACTACTAAAAGAAGATAAAGATATTGAAAATTNAGACACTATTCCATCAATCATCATGCATAGTACCTCGAGGTTCTTTTGGAATCATGATCTCAGCTTTGATATTAATTCACCTCTGTCAATGAAATAAGCCAACCGTCCTTTATGAAGTTTCAAAAAAGTGAAGAAAAACAAATAAAAAAATTCAAAAAATTGTTACGTTTTTCAATTTAAATATTTGTATATACACTTTACTTGATAGACAATTACCTAGTTAGGACCAGGGTTTGTACATAACAACAATGACAACAAATCATTGAGTATTCACAAGTGCAATGTAAGAAGGATATTATGTACGCAGACTTTACTCCTACCGTGTATAGTGCAGAAAGACTGTTTTAATAGACTCTCAACTAAGAAAAGATTAAAAAACAAGTAGCAACGAGTGGTAACAAAAACAATATACTCCTCCTTAAGAAAATATCTGTTTTTGCAAAGTTTCTGCCAAACTTTGTAGTTTTTTTTTTTTTTGGGTAATTAAACATTTTCATTAATCACATAAGTAAAGAATTTTTGGAACAGTCATATACTTGACTTGCCATAGTTTCACTCATTATAGAAGCGATATAAAAAGAGTTTAATATGAAAATATATTATATAACTGAAAGAATATAAAACAATTACTACTAAAAGAAGATAAAGATATTGAAAATTATAATGTAATTGTTACCTATCATGTCAAAATTATTGATTCCTACCAAATATTTTCAAAAACTCTACCAAAAATCTGGCATGATTATCCCAATCAGCACTGGCATCTTGCTTTGGTGTATAGGTAGGGGAATAGATTTGTAGGAACTTCTGCAACTGCAAGTATGTAACAAAGCAATTTTAAATGTTTATGTACTAAGAGGCAAAATTTACAGCTAAGAGAACCTATTCTAGAGGAATAGAGTGGCCATTTGTGTGAAAATTCTTGATCTCTGAATCATTAATTAGTTTTTAACAAAAATTTATTACTCCTAACATTTACTAGGTCTACTATCCCAAATTAATGTCAAAAAATTAGAGCCAGAGCTAGACTCAGAGACTATCTACTAAGTAGGTAAATGTTGTTTATGAAAGAAGTGTCAGTTCTTTTCAGACCGTTTTGTTTCTTTTGTAGCCTCTAGGACCCTAGTCGTTGTAAATTTAAGAAATACTTATTACTCCCTCCGGTTCATAATAAGTGACCAATTTGCTCTTTGATTTTGATCCAAGTGTCCATTTATATAATCAAGAAAGAATTCAATTTGTTTTTACAAAATAATTTTTATGTACATATCCCTAAAAAAATTTCTTACTCCTCACATTAAATATTTAATTAAGGGTAATTTAGTCATACTAGGTATTTTGTATCGAATTTAGTATTTTCTTAATGGACATGTCAAAAGTAAATTGGTCATTTATTATGGACCGGAAGGAGTATCTTATTTGAAACTAAGCTAATGTTTGGACACAAATTTAGTTGAAACCTCAAAAAATAATATTTTTGAACTTGTGTTGAATTTTTTTTTTGAAAAATTAAAATTATGTTTAGATATGTATTTTAATTGAAAAAAATTAAAATTTGAGTGGAAGAAAAAGTTTCATCTAAATTCATCGAACCATTTTGGAACTTGAATTTTTTTCTTCACATTTTTTCAAAGAACTTCCCAAACTTCATGAACAAATAAAAATACCAACTCTTTTTCTGGAAAAAAGTAACCAAAATTTATATCCAAACGGAAGCTAAATTTTGTAAAGTAATAAGTTTTAGATTAAACATTGGTACATATTTGTAAACATTACAAGAAGTTTTTCTTTATCAACTAGAAGAAAAACAAATCAAACATCTCAAACTTGAATTTCTCTAAGCTACAATTGAGTAGTGTTGAAATTGAGGCTCGCTATTCCCTCCGTCTCATTTTATGTGTCGTATTTTTCTTTTACACGCCCTAAGAAATATTATTTAGGAAAGGGAATGGACTATTTTACCCTTATTTATGCCATAACATATAATCTCTTTTCATTGAATATTTATTTTATATATGTGTTATATCCATCTTGAAGAGCAATTATTACTAAGGGTTAAAAAAAATTAATTAATTTTATTTTGAACTTTTAAAATGATAAATAATTTGAGACAATTATTTTTAATAGCCACAACTATTAATATGAGAGGGAGTATTTTTATTTGCAATAATGCAACTGCTCCTTCCTATATAAGGAATGCTCTAGACGTGTTAAAGATAGGAACGTACATGGTTTAATTTCAGTGGTGAAGAAATAGCAGCACAAATTGTTTAATTTGTGGGATTTTGTGGCGGAATTATAAGCAACTCATTAAATTTTCATCAGCAGTTATGAGGAAATTTATATGTTAGTGTAAAATAGTTGTGAATGATCATCTAGGCCGACAAATGACTAATGGCTTTCATAGTTTAAAGACAAATCAATTATAGATTAAACAATTGTAATTGTTTTTTTTATATAAATTTAATACTTCCACTCGTTTTATTTGGCTTATTAAATGATTTTGTCAATATATACTTTAACTTTCTTATAGGTTTATTGAAGTGAGAAATGTAGCCTTAAGGAGTTAAGGGTGTGTTTAGCAATGTAAGAAAGTTAGAGGGGTCAATTAGTTAAGTATGTTAGAGTTGGTTATAAGAAATATTATTGGTGAAAATGTAACTAACACAATTCATTTTTCTTAATACACGATCCTTCTCTTTTCTCTTCCTCATCTCTTGATCTCGCAGATTCTATGCCCTACATTGCTATGGCGAGTGTAAGATCTGCATGCCATTAGATCTGTGTAGCTCAAAGCTTGCTAGTTAACATGGTATCAGAGCATCCTGAAATTAGAGTGTTCTCCGATGAAATTCATGGCGAGATTCAAAATCTGTAAAAATGGCAGGAAACGAAGTAACGCAGCTGGAACACAACTATCCGCTATTTCTCCAGGCATCAGATGCTCCAGGACTAGTTCTAGTGCCAAGTAAGCTCACAAGGCCAGAAAATTATGCATTGTGGAGCAGGGCAATGAAACTAGCCCTTAGGGGAAAGAGCAAGTTTCCAAAGGGTCGAGTTCTTTTAGGGATTGATAGACTTGGGAAGATCCTGATTAGTATATATAATTTATCATCAAATATATCTGTTTGTAAATTGATTCATCGACTTATAACTTACTTAGATGCATCGTTGAATATTAAAAACAAAACGTTTGACCTATATCTATTAATAGTAAAACAAAACGTCTCGAGCTCTATCGATTAATCTATGTCATGCATTATTAGTGATAAATGAATGTAATCTGTTAACTCTTTTATAATACAAATAATGAATACACTAACATATATTATAACATGCTATATATGTAGTTAAACTAGCACAACGAAGTGTGTGTTATATATATACACACACTAACATATACTATAACAAGCTGTATATATAGTTAAAGTATTACAATGAAGTGTCTTTGTGTGTGCGTGTGTGTGTGTGTGTGTGTATACTTTGATAGCCATATATATATAAGAACACGAATCGCTAGGAACACAGGATCGGGTTCTTTTAGGGATTGATAGACTTGTAAATTGATTCATCGACTTATAACTTATTTAGATGCATCGATGAATATTAAAAAATATAATATTTTGACCTATATCGATTAATATAAAAAATAAAACGTCTCGACCTAAAATAGAATAATATTATATTGGTTTATCAATTGATTAATTATTCGTGCGTAGTAATGTATACGATTGATCATCAATTACAATATAGTGTATGTGTGTGTGTGTGAAATTACTCATATACTTAAATATAACTTAAAAATTTTACTTACATAGATGTTATTATTATCTATTAAAAGTAATTACCTAGTTAATATATTTTTTTAAAAGATTATGCTTATAGTTTATAATTATTTATAATAATTGTATAGTTAAATAAAATAAATGTTTGCAGATAATAATAATTTTTTATAGTTTATAATAATTTTTTATAACTTATAACATTTTAAGAAAAAAAAACAATTTAGTTTTTTTTTAAATACTGACCAACGTTGGTCGATTTTTGGTCAAACGGTCAACACTTAAAGACCGACCAACATTGGCCGGTAATTCTGAAATACAGAATGAAATAACGGGTTTCCCCCCATTTCTCTTATTTTCTTCCCCAAAATTTTCCTAACTCCTCCATCAATACCTTCCCCTCCTCTTCTCTATTTCTCTCACACAAATCACATTCCTCACCCCATGTAGCCAACACCCGTCGCCTGTCGTCGCCGTCGCTGGAGCTACCACTGCCACTGTACTGCCGCCCCTCTCCTTCTCCACCTAAAAATTCTAGGTTTGAATTACAACCCATTTCTTTGTTATTTCTAGGTTTTGTTTCAATTATCTGAGCATTGTATTTTATTGTTTCAATTAGTGTTTCAATTATTTGAACATTGTATTTTATTGAGAACTAGGGTTTAGGTCTTATTTTAATTAGTTTTATTAACTAATTAGTTTAATTAGTCTTGAATAGTTTAGTTAGATTTTAATTATACTTTGTATTGTCGTGAATAGTTTAGTTAGAATCTAGGGTTTAGGATTTGTTCTTGTGAATCGAATTGAACTTTTTGGATATGAATTGAAATTTTAGGATATGAATTGGAACTTTTAGGATATGAATTGGACATTTTGGATATGAATTGAATTTTTAGTTTATGAATTAAACTTTTAGGATATGAATTGAACTTTTAGTTTATAAATTAAAATTTTAGGATATGAATTGAAATTTTAGTTTATGGATTGAACTTTTTGGATATGAATTGAACTTTTAGTGTATGAATTAAAATTTTAGTTTATAAATTGAAATTTTAGGATATGATTTGAAATTTTAGGATATGAATTGGAACTTTAAGAATATGAATTGGACTACAACCTAGACTACACCATGGAAGATGGAGGAATGATGAAAGAAACACTGGAAGCTCCATCATATAGAATAAGCAAGATAACACTCTCGGATGAGGATAAAACAAGAATCTATGCACCATGGAAGCATGCAGTTATAGTTAAGTAATTGGGAAAAGGATGCTACACCAATACTTACGAGCAAAATCCAGGAACTTTGGAAACCATCGGAGGAGATAAAGATAATAGACTTGGGTGAAGACTACTTCATCATCAAATTTACTAAAAGAGAAAATATGGATTTAGCACTACATCAAGGTCCATGGTTTGTGAATGGTCATTATCTTTCAGTGGCTAAATGAAGGCCAAATTTGTGGCAACAAAAGAAAAAATCACTACCTCATCCATATGGATTCGACTGCCACAATTACCAACTGAGCTTTATGATAAGAAAATCCTGGAAAAAATTGGGAATTCAATAGGTCGTGTACTCAAAATAGATGTGTGCACATCAACTGCGGTAAGGGGTTGCTATGCTCGTCTATGTGTGGAACTCCCACTGCACCATCCAGTGCAACCTACATCTATATTGGTTCACATAAGCAATCCATCCACTACGAAGGAGAAAAACTATTATGCATAATTTGTGGAATGCTGGGGAACATCTCAAACGCCTGCTCTAATGCCCATAAACCATCAATATCACAAAAAATTACAGAGTGCGCAAAGGAGGGCACTAATGAAGAAAACGAAACAGAAGGATGGAAGGTTGTCAATTTCAACAAAAATAAGCGGTATCATGGGAAAATTTGGTCCCCTGATAAATCACCGTCCAAGGAGCATCAAAGAAATCCAAGGTACCTCTGTAAATCGTCTCCATACAAGCAATGGTAAGGCCCAAGATACTCAACATCACCACTACAAAGCTAAGGTCTCCACTAATTCTCAATACCGCATAGAACAATCAACCCCTAAGAAACAAATGGAAAACGATTCACCCATTCCGGTTCAAAATGACTTTACCACTCTTGATCGTGAGCAAAGCGGTTTTGGAGGATAAAGAAAAAAAATAAAAAATAATAATTACAATACAACCTACCATGCACAGCCACACGTGGCCATTTTAAATCAATCAAATGTCAACATGGACATAAGCGTGTCCAACCAAAATGGCGACGATATGTGTGCCATGCAATTAGAAGAGGCTAACACAATCATCAAACCTAGTTTTAGCACTAATCCTACATGGAAATAAATAAACCTCACAAACACAACTAATACACACACTACTAATACTCAATTAATCAATAAAAGCCAACTGAAGAAACTAGAAAACATCAAAACTCCTAAGCATGCAAGCCATTTGTCCTTAACTACAACAATCACAAGACAAATGTATTACACCTACACACACAACAAAAATCCTACAACATCTCCTAATGAACCTATAAATATCTTCACTGCCCACTCCAACTCCATGCAAGAAGATCTTCCAATCATTACTCCTACCCCAAATCAAATACTTCCTCTGGAAGCACTTACCCTTCCATACACTCTTCCTCCAATAATTACTACTATGTTTTCACATGATGCCGAGAATTCCATACTCCTTGAGAAGAAGACACAATCTTATCCAAATTCTCTGACAACAAAGAACCAATCCAATGGAAAACCACCAAGCCCCTCCTCCTCAACCACTAGCCCCACAAATTATCTTTGTCCAACCCCCACAACCACAAGACTACCAACCATTATCTTGGATGGAGATGGGACTCATGGGCCATGCCATCTCATTCAATATTCAAGTGAACGGGCAGGACACCATAGTGATTNTCTCCATCACTAAATCAAAACTTTGTCCATGCAATGAGGGACGAACGACACATGCCCCCCCACTTCAACCCAATCCAGCCATAGAACCTACTTCCAAATCTACCATTCTTTCCCCCAGACATCCTAACAGTCATGAATCTGATATTTCTACCCTGGGACACCACACAGCAAGTTCAAGAACAGGGATGAATCAAGATATTCCCCATGCACCTCCTTCCCCACCCCAAGCCATGCAAGAACCAGACGTACCCCAAGCCATGCAGGAGCAGAACCTGGAGGCAGCAGAAATGGAAGAAGAGGTCGAAGGCCTTTTCAACCTCAACTCAGAACAAGTCCTAGACTTTTCAAACCTAGACGGGGTAAAAGTCAATCTCTTTACGGAGAGGCAGGATAAGATGCACATGCTCAATTATCCCCTAGCACTCTACAAGTGCTCGATGGACATCAGACCACCTCAAGACCCAACTGTGGGCAACAGAGCAATGATATTGGTTCCCTCTATGAGGAGGAATCCCATCTTTCTGGGTGGAGTGAGGGAGAATGGAGACCCACAGAACCCAAACATCAATCAATCCATGAATCGACCAACTAATATTATAGTTTGGAATATCAGGAGAGTAATAATGAAAACTTCAGGAGGAACTTTAGGGAGATGATCGACACACATAGACCTTGCCTAGTTACACTACTCGAAACTAGAATGGTTTATCATGAATAGTGGCATGATGATTTTGGCTTCACTGAGTTAATTTAAGTCCATGCAGAGGGACAATCTGGTGGCATAGTTGTAATGTGGAAGCATGAAGTAGTTACATTGCACAACTTCATTCGTAGGAGTCATGAATATATGCAACAATTGAGGTAAGACCTATTCAAAAAAACTTTGTTATTTTCGTCTATTTATGCAAGTACTAATTATCAATGTAGAAATCTTATGTGGGATAATTTAGAAAACATAGATTCCAATTACGATGGACCTTGGTTGATAGATGGAGATTTTAACAATATCATAGGGTCTCATGAGAAATTTGGAGGGAGGCGAATTAACAATTCTAGAGCAGATTATTTACAAAATAAAATGGGAAATTGTAGGCTTATGGATTTAGATTATAAAGGATGCAAGTATACTTGGTCAAATCATAGACACAAAAATAGGGGCCTTATTATGGAAAGACTAGACAAAGCTCTAGGCAATGAGAAATGGTATGATTTATTCTCAAACTATTCAATAATTCACCTACCTAAGACACACTCAGATCATAATCCTATACTGATATAGCTTATACCTAGAACTAGACAAAAACATGTCCAACCCTTCAAGCTTGAAAACTTTTGGTGCAAACATCCGGCTTTTCCTAACCTAGTTAGGTCTCACTGGACAGATAATGACTACCCTAAGTCCAGTAACTCCTTCTTAGAGGGTGTTAAAACGCGGAAACATAAAACCTTTGGTGACATAATGGGTAAAAAAAATTGCTTGCTAGTATTCAGGGTATCCAAAACTCTACAAATTAACCGACAAGCAATTTTCTTCAGTCATTGGATTTATCTCTTAAAAAAAGAATACAATGATCTCCTTAGGATAGAATAAGACTATTGGAAATTAAGGTCAAGGATCAATTGGCTAAACGAGGGAGACGCAAATACAAAATTCTTTCATATAATGGCCTCTAGAAGAAGAAGAAGAAGAAGAAGAAGAAGAAGAAGAAGAAGAAGAAGAAACAAAATTAATTACTTCAAGGATGAAGAAGGAAATTGGATAAATGACCATGAATTAATCATGTCACATGTCACAAACTATTTAAAAAAAATAGATTTAACCACACTGGATGATCCTCTACTGGATATTGAAATTAAAAATGCTATTTTTTTCTTTTAAGCCCTTCAAGGAACCTGGACCAGATGACCTCCACCCTTTTTTTTTAATCAAAAATATTGGAATACTGTTGGTCAATCGGTTACAAAGTACTGTCAGAGTATTTTCAAACATCAGGTAATCCCTAAGGAAATCAACAAAACATACCTTTGTTTGATTCCCAAAATTCACAATGAAAATAATATATAAAAAATTCGACCAATTGGACTATGTAATACTATCTACAAAATTATCACAAAAATACTAGCAAATCTTCTTAAACCTTTTTTAGACAACATAATCAGTCCCTATCAAGCAAGTTTTATGAAGAATAGAAGAGCATCCGACAATGCTATTATTATTCAAGAGTTAGTTAGAAATCTCAGGAAAATTAGGGGTAAACATGGCCACATGCTGATCAAAATAGACTTGAAAAAGGCCTTTGATCGCATTGAGTGGTCGTTTGTCCACCACACTCTTGTATATTTAAATTTCCCACCAAAATTTTCTAAATTACTTCTTAGTTGTTTCTCTACTAGCTCTATATCAGTGTTAGTAAATGGATTTGCCACTACCTTTTTCGAACCAAGTAGAGGCATTAGGCAAGGAGACCCTTTATCTCCGTACATCTTTATTTTATGCCTTAAAATATTGTCTAGATATATCACTAATCAAGTAAACACTCGTCAATGGGATCCTATTACCATAGGAAGAACAAATATTAGTTTTTCACATCTATTTTTTGGAGATGACTTAACATTAATGGCTAGGGCAAATAAAAAATCATGTCATACCATAAAACTAGGTCTAAATGTTTTTCGCTCCCTTAGTGGTCAAAGCATAAACCATGCTAAATCAAAAATTGTGTTCACCCAAAATTGTAACCCTACAATCATCAATACAATTTCAAGCACATTGGGTTTTAAGAGGGGTGAAAATTTCGAGAACTACTTGGGATTTCCAATCTTAAATAAAAATCCTAGACCAACGGACTATAATTTTATTATAGATAAAATGAAAGCAAGATTGGCTAGTTGGAAGATGAGATTCATCAATATGGCGGGCAGAACGACTGTAGCACAATCGTGTCTAAACTCTGTACCAAACGGTTACATGCAATATACCCTCCTCCCTACTAAAACACGCAACAAAATTGATAAAATACAAAGGGACTTTATTTGGGGTTCGAGTGAAACCAAAAGAAAGCTTCACATGATTAGTTCGTCAAATATTTGTAAGCCTAAATCATTGGGGGGTTAGGACTGCATAATGCATACTCAAAAAACTTGTCTAACCTAGCCAGTTTAACATGGAGACTACTCACCCAAACAACCACTCCTTGGTCCAGATTGATTATCACTAAGTATGGAAAAGGTTGCACCAAATCAAACCAATCTTTTATTTGGAATGCTATAAAGAAAGGGTGGGAGGTATGCTCCAAGGGGATCATATGATCTCCACACATAAACTCTAACATTAATATATGGGACCTCAATTGGATTCCAGATTCACTAAAACTACAAAGTTTATTATATGGTTCTATATCACCCGACCACTACAACCTAAAAATAAGAGATATCTATTCAGACCATAATTGGGACCTCCAAAAATTGCCCATGGAATTTCCTAAAGAAATTCACCAAAATATTCTTAAGGCTAAAATTCGTAAAAAAGGTCCCATAAATTATATTTCAATTTGGTCCCTCTGTCCAAAAGGTATTTTTAGCACTAAAAGTTGTTACTCTATAATTGAATCTCAAACTCAACAGCATGGAGAATTTAATTGGATTTGGTCATTGTCATGTCCCAACAAAATTAAATTTTTTATGTGGCAATGCCCCCACAATAGATTGCCATGCAGAAAATACCTTTCCCAAATTGGTATTAACATAGACCCACACTGCCCTATATGCAACATGAATATGTATGAATCTATTACTCACATATTTTTTGAGTGCACACCGGTAAAAATCTTTTGGAGCAACATAGGTAGGGTGACCATTAGTAAACACTCGGATGATCACTGGCTTATACAACTCAGAAACAAATCCATTACCATGAATAACAATATAATGGATTAGAACTATCTCCTGCCTTTTTCTATATGGGGAATTTGGATCAATCGAAACAATAACAACAAAAATAACACATCCAAACCCATTAATAAAAATCATATCATTCAGCAAGCTTTAGAATACAAGTTGCTCACATCTCGTAACACATTGCCTGTGGAAAAGATCCAAATAAGAATACACTGGATAAAACCTCCAAGAGGGTGGTACAAAATGAATGTGGATGCAAGCTACACAAAAGAAAAAGGCAGCATTGGAGGAGTTATACATAATGCAGAGGGCAACTGGATTGTTGGCTTTAGCATGCTCATAAACACTAGAGGACCAGTCCGAAGCGGAACTCAAAGCAATCAAGGAAGGAATTAAAACTGCTCAAGAATCTTCTCCCACTGGTGATCGAGACAGATTGTGCTGAGACGGTTCATGCAATTCGTAATGGCAATAAACACCTTGATGGTCTTGTTAAATCATGCAGGTTGTTAATGCACCGAGGGAAGGCTACCCTCCTCAGGCACAACTTTAGGGAAGGCAACAGGGTAGCACACCTCATGGCCAAGCTGAGAAGTACACACAGGAAGAAGGAAAAATCAGTTTTTGTAATACCACCTAGCAGTTTGGAAAGTCATGTAATAGCGGATAAAAACTATGCTTCTATTTTTGTTAAAATCTTGTCTTTGAATGCTTGCAACTCCTTAGCAAGCATAGGAAATGAATGTGCCCCACAAGGCACATGTTATGATGTAACGAATAATATTTATCTTTCTAATTAATATATTTCCTATTTTCTCAACAAAAAAAATTAAACTTTTAGGATATGAATTGGACTTTTAGTTTATAAATTGAAACTTTAGTTTATAAATTGAAAATTTAGGATATGAATTGAACTTTTAGGATATTAATTAACTAGAAAAAGATTAGGATATGAATTAACTAAATTAATTTATTCTTGTTTTATTTGTATAGATGGAACATCGTACTTGGATGTACAATAGGAATTATCCTAGTCGGAGGGGATTGCGGGAGGATTTTGTAGAAGGTGTTGATGACTTTATTAGGCATGCAATGTCACTTCCACCATACCAAAGTGGAGTAATTAGGTGCCCTTGTGTCAGGTGCGATTGTATGATGTTTGAAAACCCAGAGGAAGTTAAGCTTCATCTTTATAGGAAAGGGTTTATAGAGAATTACTTTGTTTGAACTAATCATGGAGAGATCGATAGTAGCCGTGGGATATTTCATAACATGGTTGTTGGTGAAAGTAGTAGTCGGTGGGGAATACAAATCTTGATTCTAGAATTCAGGATATGGTTGCGAATGCTTTTGGGATGCACTTCGGGGGTGAGCCCAATGAAAATGTTGAAGAAACTCCTAATGATGACGCAAAACGTTTTTATGAACAGTTAGAGGAAGCTAGTCATCCACTACGTGAAGGAAGTCTGCACTCTGAGTTGTCTGTTGCAGTTAGATTACTAAGTATCAAATCTGATTGGAATATTTCTCAAGCAACCATGAACTCTTTTATTGACCTTATGAGTGAACTAGTTGAACCTAATATCAACTTACCTGGTGATTTCTATAAGGCAAAGAGATTGGTTTCTAAGTTAGAATTTTCGTCAATGAGAATTGATTGTTGTGAAGATGGTTTCATGTTATATTATAAAGATGATTCAACTTTAGACAGTTGTAAATTTTGTGAAAAGCCTCGTTTCAAGAGTCTTTCTAGCGGGACTATGGTCGCTATCAAGGCGATGCATTATTTACCTCTTATACCTAGGTTAAAGAGGTTATATGCGTCGATGAGTTATGCTCCTCATATGAGATGGCACTTTGAAAATAGAAGACCGTCTGGTGTTATGTGTCATCCTTTAGATGGAGAAGCTTGGAAGCACTTTGATAGGACATATCCAGATTTTGCTAGTGAACCAAGGAACATTTGGTTAGGTCTGTGTGCGGATGGCTTCACGCCTTTTTCTATATCTGCGACACCATATTCATGTTGGCCTGTCTTTCTTACACCTTATAATCTACCATCCGAGTTGTGTATGACTAGTCCATATATATTCTTAAATTGTATTATACCCGGTCTACGTAATCCTAAAATTTTGATTGATGTATATTTGCAACCTTTGATTGATGAGCTAAAACAATTGTGGTATGATTGTGCTGAAAAATATGACATATCAACCAAGCAGAATTTCAATTTACGTGGTAATTGAATGTGGACTATTAACGATTTTCCTGCATATGGAATGTTGCCTGGGTGATGACTGCTGGGAAGCTAGCTTGTTCTTACTGCATGGAAAATAGTAAAGCGTTCACTTTGAAACATGGCCGAAAACAATCATGGTTTGATTGTCATATTCAATTCTTGACTCATGGTCATGAGTTTAGAAGGATGAAAAATGCATTCAAAAAGAATAAAATGGAATATGATTATCCACCTCTGATACTTTCAAGTGAGGAAATTTGGGAGAGGGTCGAGAACTTCCTTAAAGTTACTGAAGCTCCACCTTATAGATTCCCCGAATATAGTGTTACCCATAACTGGACGAAACAGAGTATATTTTGGGAGTTGCCTTATTGGAAGGATAATCTTCTCCGTCACAACCTAGACTTCATGCATATTGAGAAGAATTATTTTGATAATTTTTTCAACACAGTGATGGATGTTAAAGGTAAGACAAAGGATAACCCGAAGGCTAGAATATGGACTTACAAGAATATTGCATGCGACCTGAATTATACTTGCAGACAACAAACAATGGTAAAGGTGTTCAAGCCCAAAGCAAGTTACACATTCCCTTTGGAGGAAAGACGGCAAATTTGTGATTAGGTTACGAAATTGAAAATGCCTGAGGGTTATGCGTCGAATCTTGGAAAAAAAGTTGATACGGAGGTAGGGAAGTTGAGCCATTTGAAAAGTCATGATTGTCATGTTTTCATGGAGACCTTAGTGCCTATTGAATTTTGTGGTTTGCCTGAAAGAATCCGGAAACCCATCACAGAGAATAGTTTATTTTTCAAAGACTTGTGTTCTACTACATTAAGGGAAGAAAGCCTACTCCGGATGGATCAGAACATCCGTGTAACTTCTACTAAGATTGAAAAGATATTTTCATGTGTTTTTTTATGTGATGGAACACCTTCCAATCCACCTTGTACACGAGGTACGACTTGGAGGTCCTGTTCAATGCAGATGGATGTATCCCTTTGAGAGGTAATATTATAAGTTTGATGTAATTTTCTATTTTATTTGAATGTTCTTAGATAACATGACATTATGTAGGACAATTGGCAAATGAAAATAAATTGTTAAGCAGAGGAATAAGATTGAAGGATCTATATGCGAAGCTTATCTTGCAAAGGAAACTGCTCATTTTGTTCTTATTATTTTGAGAGTAATATGCCATATTCTAGGAATAGGCTCAATAGGCACACGGTCGAATGTGTGAATGATCCATTATATCCGCCATTGTCCATATTCAATCAACCAGGCCGATGTTCTAAGGATGTTAGAAAGAGAAGTTTGAGTGATATGTAGTACAAGTCAGCTACATTTCATGTGTTGCTAAATTGTCCCGAAGTTGTACCATTTCTCAAGTAAGTATTGATTTATTAGGTATCAAAATATAAAATTTACCGTCATTACATCTTGATGCAACTACTAAAAATATTTGATGTGTCACAGTCATTTAGTGGGTCAATTTGGCCATGATGTTGTATATACGAGATTTGATACGTGGTTCAAACAATTTGTAAGTTTATCCTGATAATGTTCCAATACTATGTAGGTAAATAATGTTTGTAAGTTATGATAACTTATGAATTTTTTTAACACTATGTCGGTAAATGATCCAAATAATGGTGTAAATCAATTTTTGAAAGATATATCTTGGGGACCTGGTCTTCAGGTCACAACAATGTCTAAGTACGTAGTGAATGGTTATAAGTTCCATATAGAGGATTGCTCTAAAAATAAAAATAGTAACAACAACGGGGTCTGGGTTCAAGGTGGTAATGGCAACCAAGTTGGAGATATTGATTATTATGGTGCGCTCAAAAAAATAATAGAACTAGAATATACAGGTTGGCCATATAAGAAATTGATACTCTTTAGATGCAAGTGGTTTGACCCAAATCCAACAAGAGGTACAAGAGTACACAACCAATACAACATAATTGAGGTTAATCATACGAGGGAGTATGATCGCTATGATCCTTTCATAATTGCACATAATGTTAGGCAAGTGTATTATGCTTCTTATCCATTGCGGTGGAATAAGTCCGATTGGTGGGTTGTAATAAAAACTAAGCATGTAGGTAGGGTGGAAGTCGAGAATGTGTTAGATGTTGCATATCAAAATGATTTCTCCAGTGTTACAGCAAATAGTGGACGATCATTTAGAAAATAATTTGGAACATCCTAGACGCATATTGGAAGAAGTTGATATAAATGAAGTAACAATTATAGAAAAGGAGGACGAAGAATCAACTGATGAAGCTCAAACAAGTGAGGACGAAAAATTCTCGGACGAGGAACAATATGTCGATGAGCTTTAAAAAGTTGATTTTTTAAAGCACTCTCGTTTTATGCAGATGGCAGGCAAGGGTCAAGGTAACAATGACCCTACTGGTTCTCGGGGTCGAGAAAAGGCTAGGAAGGGAAAGAGGAGGGTAGAAAATAATACTCCCTCTTTGCCACCCTCTTAATAGATGCCTATGTCTTATCCTCCACCCCACGGCTATATTGAGCTAACACAAAATCACGATCCCTACACCTTCATGCAGACACCAGGCCATAGGACTATACGTCCGACATACAGTCCAGCTGCCTCATGACCACGTGGATCGCAGCCATGTACATCGCCTCCCTACATGTCACAGCCACATGGATCGCATCCATCCATGTCACAGCCACCCGAGTCACAACCACTCGGGTCGGGTCAAGTCACAACCATCAGTATCACAACCACTTGGGGTCCATCCAGCTATGTCGCAGTCACAGGGATCGCATCCATCTTCATCAGCGACTCAATTTATTTCAGGCCTTCGCCTGCGAGGTAGTAACTCTGACCCCCTAAACCATCCACACATACCTATGATATACATGCTTCGGATGATGATGATGATGATGATGATGATGAAGAGGAGGTGAATTATGATCAATATGGCAGGATCATCATAGTTCCTGAGGGTGATGCGTAAGAGTTATTTGTTATTTTTGCATTTACTTTTTTGTAACGTTTTTACTAAGATATTAATGTTTTTTTATTGTTAAATTGCAGGTTCATCCCGAGTAATAAGACTACGAGGATAATCACCAAATCCATCATAAAGCTTTATGATGGCCCTTATGCGACTTGGATTGATTTCTCATTCTCGCTAAATGAGCAAATTTTCAATCAATTTAAGGTATAAATGTTCTTTTAAGCAGTTTAATAATTTATATTTATGATATTTCCATATAATATTTAACTTTTGAAATACATAGCAAGTGTGTATGGGAACATCGCTATAACACGAAAGTGGCTGCAAATTTTCATCACAAAGCTCGCAAGCGATTGTCACATACTTTCTCCGATGCTAGAAAGAAGAATAAGAAGTATGACTGGTTATTTCAGAATTTATGGGATGATTTGCAAAGGAAATGTCTTACCTAAAAGTTCTTAGAGAGGAGCGAAAAAGGAAAGAAAGCTCGCGCATCTGAGAAGGGAGGCTCCTCGCACACTGGAGGTGCGATCAACCTAGGGACAATAAAAAGAAGATTGGTACGTAATTGATTAGATTATTTTAATTTTAAAAGTATATATATTTTATTTATTAATTAAGTTAATTTGTTTTCAGGAAAAGAAGTTGGGGCATCCAATAAACCATGATGAGTTATTCAAGGAGACGCATATTGTAAAGAAGAAGAAAGAGACGGATCACGAAAGGTGGGTCGAGGACCGGGCCTCGACTGTATATGTAAGCTTTCACTTTTCTTCAAGTATTTTAATTTACTTTTATATAAATTTTGAAATACTAATTCAATTTAAATTTTCGTATAAGGTCGCTACCAAACTAACATGGAGGAATTCATACGCACTCAGCTAGCTGGTGAATCGGGCGAGCCAACCCAACCATCGGACGAGGATGTTGAAAGAATATGTATGGAGTCTACTGGCGGTCCAAAATGGGGGAAGGTATACGGGCTTCCTACTAAAAAGTTACATTGCTATAAGTGTGGAATGCAAAGAATATGGACGTCCTCGCAAGGCGACCAACTTAATGAGGAGAGCCTCTCCGCTATGCGGGAGATTGTGACAAAGCTCACATCTGAGCTAGAAGCGGCCAAGAAAAGAGAAAGGATTAGAGATGCTCAATTCCTTGTCATGCAAGCTCAGAACAGAACTCTCCTATTTACTGGAGCTTTTCCGTTGCCCTGGTCTCATGAGTCATTGCCAGAGGCTCGACCTGCACGTGATCGTTCCTTCCGTCCTCTCCGTGATTGTTCCTCCCGTCCTCTCCGTGATCGTTCCTCCCGTCCTCCCTGAGGTCGTTCTTCCCGTCATCCACAAGACTCTTCTCTATACCGTCTTGTAGATGAAAATTTATTAAACGGTGATGATGATATTTTAGAAAACACTCCTTGACTTTTATATACTTTGAACTAGACAAATAGAACCAATTTTGAACTAGTTGTAATATGTTTTAACTTGGTTTTGGATTTTTTCATTCAATTGAACTTTAATTTGTTTGTTTTAATGTATTTATTGATTGATCGATTGATTGATTGATTGATTGATTGTTGTTGTTATATTATATTGCTATTAGGGATTTTGGTATGCTGGCAGGTGGTGTAGCTGTCAAAACAGACATTTTTATGTCAAAATTAAAACCCTAGAAAACCGACCAAAGTTGGTCGGTATGTTAAAACGACCACTAAAATAGTGACCAAGCGTGTTTGGACGCGTTTTGGTCGATAATTTGCCATAACTGACTAATGTTAGTCGATTTTTCTGGTCGATATTTATCACATTTCTAGTAGTGTAATTTTCTTAGAGAAATTTACTTCCCTTCTGTTGTCCTATTTGATTAAACTACTTTCATTTGATATATCTATAATAGAAGTATGTGAAATATTTTATTGTACAGAACAATTTTCATATATTTTATTGCCTCTACACTAAAAATCAGGACGTATTTCTACATGTTACCGAATAAATAATTAATTCAACTCATAATACTTTTGAAATTCCTCTTAATATCATTTCAGTCCATAAGGAACTTATAAAAATTAAAATGGAAAATAGTATTTATAAAGTACCCCATACTATTGAGAAAAGTATGGGAAAAAATTGTCTGGTTATGCTACAAAAGTCAATAAATCAAACCTAAAATTACTAAGTGGAATGATTAGCTTTGACATTTATTAATCCCGTATAAACCTTTTAATAATCTCTAACCATCTCCGACAAGTAACTTAGATACACAAGCTTCTCTGCAACTGTCTTGTGGGATTGTACCTTCCCAAAAAGAGCAGTTTTACAAGACTTGGCAGTGGAAAAAGCACAAAAGAATTAAATAAAATTGAAATTTAACAGCATACACTGACAGCTGTGAATAAGAAACTTTTCGGTTGCTTGGTGCGGTTCACAATAAGTGATTTTTAAGTTTTCTTTTATGGTCCAAAATAAATGAAGAATAAATTAATTATTTTGGAATAAATAATGTTGAAATATGTATTAGAAGTATTTATGTAAAGAGATACTAAATGTTAATATGATCAATTTTATTGCTAATTAATGTTAAAAGATGAATTTCTTAATATATGTAAAAACAACCAAAAAATTACTTATTTTGGACCGGAGGGAGTATTAGTAGATTGCAACCTTTGTAATAAGTTATTGTCTTGATTTTTTAATTATTATTTTTAGATATCATGAAAAGTTATATATAATTATTTTAGATAATTTAATACTATAAAAATTCTGTTACACTTTTACGATGTAAAATTTAAAACCTAAAAATATATTGGAAAATCACCAAAGAAAAGTAGCAGTAGTCAATAATTTACGACAGTCACGTGTGGTCATTCCAAGAAATTCCAGAAAATCACGAGAAAAAATAAAAATCACAGCTTCCGAACGCCGTTTGCTGATGCAAAAATCTTTGGAATCTGTTGTTTTAGGGAGACGTGAAATGAGTGACAGATTTCAGAAATGCTATCTGTCAAAACAAAAAAGTAACTTTTAGGACTTTGGAAGAGTGTAAAAAGTAGAATTATACACATTAAATTATTCTTCCCAATCTTAACCTAATCATTTTATTAATCAAAGTTAGGCACTTATAAAGCTACTTTAAACTAATTATTCAACCAACGTTGTCTTTTTAACTAAGAATAACGTGCTTCTTACCCACCTCTCTTTTGTTTTCTTGAGGATAAGGAAAATAATTTACTTTTTTTATAGTATA
>ML361853.1:22390-32873 GCA_005239505.1 Nicotiana paniculata | reverse complement strand
TTTATTGTGTGAGGAACTAGCTCTTTGATTTGGTGAGGGCACATGATTCACGAAGGAAAGGTAGTGTTTTCTACCTCTAAGTTAGAGTAGTTAGTGAATTGTGAATAAAGCATGGTATTTGTGAGTCGATTATTGAGGCGAGGATGTCACACCTTTATGCTTGAAATGTTTTAAATATTCTTGGTATAACGTGTTAAGAGATTTGCTTAATAAGTTGTGTACATGAGTGTAGTTTGATTGCTCGAGGACGAGCAAATGTTTAAGTGTGGGGTATTGATGCGAGGCTAGAATTCATGGTTTAACATGTTATATGCCCTACATTTTATGTGCGTTAATGATAAAAATACACTTTTTATGTGCATAATAGAGTCTATTTCATGTGTAGGTGAATTGGAGATGGAAACCGAGCTAAATGGATGCAAATACATCGAAAATACGCTCAGGAGGCGAGAAGGAGTGCACCTGGCGTTAGCCAGGCGTTAGGGTCCAAACGCCAGCCCTAGCCTGGCGTTAGCCAGGCGTTGGAGTCCAAACGCCAGCCATAGCCTGGCGTTATCCAGGCGTTAGCCTCATAACGCCAGGTCTTTGTTTCGGTCAATTTCGAGTTTTGACAAGTTTAAGTGTTTCCCGATTGGAGTAGAAGTCTCCTACACGTTTAGGATTTGTCCTAAACATATAAATAGACTCCTAAAACACAACTTAACAGGGATTAGAAGGCAGACAAAGGATTTGAAGAGAAGAAACCATTGAAGTGACAAAACATTGATTTCTACATCTTTTATTCATTACTTTGTAATTCAATTATGCAATTTATTTTGAGTTTGATTCTTATGAACATGTCTTATCAAACTTATTTAATCTAGGGTTTTGGTAGAACCCGTTGGGGATGAATGTATTGCGATATTAATATATTTTGGTTGATTATTCTCTATTTGTTCAACTACGTTCTTGTTGTAGTTAATTGAATGGCCATCAATTAGCTGTGCCTATTTATTATGTATCTACTTGAAAGAGAGTGCATATTTAGGTAGTTGTTTGAAAAACACCACCCCCGGAGTATAGACGAAAGTCATAACCGAGGGTTTAGAGGTTGGATTAGAGATAACGATACCTCGGGTGCAATCTAAAGTGAACTGTAATGCAATCTAGCTAGCGTAACTTGAGAGAGTGCGTCTAGTAAATTATCATAATTACTTGAGAGAGATTTATGGTAGATAGAGTGTTCATGATTGATAGAGACGATTAATTAAACTATAAGAAATATCCGAGAAAGAATTCACCAATGGGGGAAACCATAACCTTAGACCTTTATTATCATTGTTTACACTATATTGTTAGTTAATTGCTAGTTTATTATTTTGTTATTAGATTTAGTAAACATCACCACTTGATATTCAAAAGTCTTGAGAAGATTGATTAAGTAATAGTTTAGTATTTTAAAGACTTAATTGATACGTAAATTCCCTGTGGGATCGACTCTGGGCATAATACCCCGGATTATATTTGCAGCGCCTGTTTAGTCTTTCTATAAGACGTAGTTGAGCGTGATCTGATGATGACCATTTTGGAACATTATTCGAAGATATGTTATGTTGGTATTCGGTTGAGTAAGGTACCGGGTGCCCGCGCGGCCCATAGGTTGGGTCGTGAAAAAAGTGGTATCGGAGCAGTTCTATCCTAGGGATGTCTACAAGTCGTGTCTAGTAGAGTCTTGTTTATCTGTGTGTTGTGCACCACACTTATAAGCAGGAGGATACATGGAATTTAGGACTGTCACTCTTTCTTCCTACTCTAGATCGCGTGGTAGAGCTCAGTCGTAAGAACTCAATTTCCTAAATTCTATCTTATTCATAATACGATGATGCCTACATATAGAAAGACAATTTGTAAGAGGTTGCATGGGGCTGTGAATGAGTTGAGGCAGAGGAACTCGATTTTGCATGATGCTTATGATGAGTAAATATAAGGTATTCAGTAGATCATATGTGTACTGAGACGGGTAAGCCTCTTGATAAGGAGACCTAAGGCAAATAAAATATATCCACCCCTATGGTGAAAGGCAATGAGAGATTTAGAAGATAGATACAAGTTTCAACAAGTAAAAGAAATAAGATGAAGAAGGGTATGAGGCGGCCATTTAATGAAGATTGTCAGTATTTACGATTCAAGCAGAGAAATAAAAGCATTTTGAATACCTACAATTGTAACAGAGGTATGTACAATTTGCCACACCCGCCTCAGTTATGCTCCATGGGAGCCAACAGATACAATTAAGAGAAGGACGGGATATCAGGGTCCAGTTAGGGTTAATGTAACCCAAAAAAAATGGTGGATGACTATTATCATTAGCTAAAATTTCCAAAGGATAGTGCAAACGTGGTAATAGATCTCCTTGCGATACATCCAAATGGTGCACTTTATAATAGAACAGTCATATATGAATAAATGTTGAGTAATTTCAGAAGATATGCAGTGAATCCTAGAAGGGATAAATATTCATCATAGTATGACTCCTGCCCCTAGTAAAAAAAGAGAGAGAATATTAGGCGTCCCAAAGAACCAACGAGCTGTAGCAGGGGCAGCTAAAAGTTAAGGAACATTTTTTTGGAGTTTTCAGAATAGACGAGAGGTAATAGGCCTTGAGGCAACAAAATAGCATAGGTCATAAAGTCACATCCTCATTTCGAGAAATAATTTCGTGACTCTAAAGTGATTGCCAAAGGGAAAAGTTAGACCCCAGAGTAATAGAAATCTGTATGGGCTGGTGAACAAGATAAACTAAACATGAATTAGGGACTGAGAGATTTGATAATGGTCAGCATCATTAGAATTTTAGATTACGCTCCGGAAATAATAGAATGGACAATGGAAGAAGATTAATGAGAAATTCAGAGAATGGTCATTCAGGAAGACGCTTCCCTAAATTTAAAGTTAAGCTTACGGGACTGTATGGGCCAGTTACACTAAGTTTCACCCTCGCGGGTAAGGAATATTGTTATCCTTGGTACAGAAGGGTTACCGCAAGGCGAGTGATGTCAGTAAAGATGTGAAAAACTGTCAAAGATGATGTGGTAACTATGGATTAAAAAGGAGGAATTCAGTAAAAAGGCGAAAGGAATGAGTTTGCATTTGTTCAGATTCTACAGAAATAATATAACTCCGGATCATTATGCAAGCATGACGCTGGAGAGAATCAATAAGGGTTTTGCACTGGATGATATTGATAAATAAGTTGAAATGAACACTTGATACATAAGGATCTCGTACGAGAGGTAAGTTAAGACAAAGGGCATAACCCAAAAGAGGTTATGCATAATATAAATATGAGAATGGACCAACGAGTAGTCTATAGTTGATTTAGGAAGAGCCTAGTTATAGCTAAACAAGAGGTCATAGATAAATCAATAGATTGTGCAAGATAAACGTAGTGAAACCCAACGTAAGGAATTCAGTCTCACAGATATGATGCCATCGTGATCCTTGAGTAATATTAAGATAGGAGATTGGGTAGTTAAAGGTACCCTATAAGTATTGCGGAAATAAAAGAAAGTGCCACTAGGGAGATAGTCAAATTTCCCGTCAGAAGAAACCTTACGAGCACAAGGGCGTGGATATAAGTAACTAAGGATGATAATAAGTGAGTAAGAACATCAAAAATTCCTTTGGGTATATGATGTAATAAGCTCGCAGCTTTACAAGAGTCGGAGGGTATCCACTATGTAGTACAACGAAAGAATAGCTGAGGAAATAAGGAAGAAGGCTTCAACATAAGCATAGTGACCTACAGAAGAAACGGTCTTATGACAACTTTCTCATTACAATATTGTATACACTCCATAAGTAAGTGGCACCTATCGTGGATAATGAACGGGAAGAAAAAAAAATCAAGAGTTGATAATTGAGATCATATGAGATACATGGAACTCCAGTATTTGTGGGCATTAAGATATGCCAAGTATCCATACAGCAAGTGGCAGAATGGCCAGGAAAAGTAATTGCTTACATTTAAAAGCGACTGGGAAGGCATGAAAGGAAATATATGGTGCTAGCATGTTAAAAGGAATGTTGCGAGTAGTATAAATAGATATGCCTAGGTTGCAAGATAAAGTATGGTAGAGCAACAAGGTTTTAGCTAGACACGAGTAAGGATAAGAAAAGGTGAGTGAGAAGGTGACGAGAATAGGTAAGTCCTCGGGATTAAACCCATCACAACAAGAGAGTTGATGGTTTCCATAAAGTTATAAAAAGCTCAGTATAGCATGAGTGAAATCAAAGGTGTTTAAAACTGGGAGCATTTAGAAGAGATGGAATACTACCCCGATAGTAAAGTAAGGGTGTAACTGTGATAAATGATAAGAGGATTACGTTGAGGCCTTTGATTGAGTAATGATTTTGAGAACAAGGATTTCATGAACTGCACAGGATTAGAATACCCCCATAGGGTGAATCACATTAGGATGCTATGAAATACAGCTATTAGAGTATAGTATCATCCCTAAGGGGATCAGGAAAATCACTTAAGATGTTCCCCGATAAGATTTAAGCCCTAGTGACAATGTATTACATGAGAGGATTCAAGTTATCAGTAGTAGATTATGGATCAACATTAAGTGAATCAACAATTGATGGATAAAAGTTCCAAAGTATGAAATGAGTTTAGGCTATCATTCTTAAGATGAACGGTAATAAGGAAGCATTAAATGGATTATATTTATACATATAGGATAAGTGGTGAGAGGGTAACCTGGAGTTGGGTGGCAAGCCTCCATAATAATAAATCGAAGTAAGAGTTATGGTACAGTATGACCTACCTAGTTGTGGTAAATCCATAAGCATAGATAACTGAGGTCATGAAACAAGATATAACAATAGTCGTAAGTTCAACAAAGTACCAAGCAAAGAACTTTAGTACACCTATAGATGCCAGAGGGACAACTTGTCATAGTACTATATATGTTCACAAAGTAAAGCCTATATATTGGTTAAAATCTAACAGAAAAAGGAGATAAGAGTCGCATTGGCGCATGTTCAAGGTTAGAATCGTACAGGCTGCATGAAAGAAGGTAGAAACAGTTACGAGATTGGATTAATTTCGACCACAAGTCGTGGTGTGAGAAGGAGGCCTAAAGGGGGGAATGCCCTAGCCTTTGGATTTATTCACCGAACAACTCCCTAGATGGAAAATAAAATATTAAAGTATTCGTAAGATCTATTTATAACAGACGGATAAGTGCATTAGTCAACATTTGAGGACGAATGTTCCAAAGGGGGGAATGATGTTACACCCTATGTTTTCATATGTGAGAGTATGTCGTAACTCAATTGATGTAATTTCAGAAATAAGATTATATTTGGAAGCATATAAAGTAAGTTAATAATGTTACCTTGGAGGTTACAAATATTTAAGATGATGAATAACGAGTACCGAGAGGGTTGGAAATCTTAGAATCTAAACCAATTGAAGAAAATAAGTTTCGTCGAAAGTAGATGAGTTTGGAATGTTATAACATGTACTTTAGGGTGAGACTATGGTTCATTACATTATAAGGAGGTTATTATATTAGTTATGTTTGTCGTATGATGGTCATGTGCTACATTTTGAAGTCAAGCGAGTTGTGGAACAAAAGTTGGCAAAGGTCTTCACAAATTACATTCATAATGTGCTAAAAATTAGGTCAAATATAACTGAGATTTTTCTCCCAATATACATGGAATTATTGTATGATCTACCAACCAAATTTAATATCTATGAGTCTAGTTTTAAACTCATTAAACCGTTCATCGATACAACATAGGAGTAGAGAGATATTTACAGTTTTGTGAGACTGCGCAAACATCATAAGTGACAAGTAGGTGGTTCACTAAAGCTTTTTGAGAAACAAATTAGGTGTGTTAGATGAGGTTTTATTGGGACATATTATATACCAAATTGAAGGTCTTGGATTGTATTTCCCAACTCTCTTAACCGTTTTTTCATACGACATCCAGATAAAAAGATATAAGCGTCGGAAGATGGGCCAATGCTAGGGTGCCAAGCTAGCACCTCTTTGACTTTTCCAAAGGTTATACATGTAAGTCTTAGGTCGGATTTCTCTTCAATTTTCAGTATAACACGACCAGCGAACACCCATAAAAATATCCGTAAGCTATCTTCTAGGGTTTCAAAGAGGATTATCATCCCGGGCATGAAATCGAGAAGCGATAACATCAAAACGATCCCTAAGACGTAAGTGCCATTATACCGCCTCTCTTTTTTCTTTGTAGTTAGAGATTTGGAAGGTAATTCATAGTTAAGAAACATCTAATGTCTGTATTTATGTTTTTAAATATCAAGGAAGGTTGATAAATGTATTTCCTAATAGTTAGAACTCACGGGATGATGACCGGAAGCCGTGAGTTCGAGTTATTTGACAAAAGTGGACTGTTTGTGGGATGTTTCGTGTTGGCCTCTTGTGCTGATGTTTTATGGAGTTTTGGAGGATAACAGGTGTGTGAAACCAACACATAATTACGGAATTGTGGGCTGTTTGTTCGTTGTTATTTTTGTTAAGGTCGTTTGACACTACTACAGTGGTCGTTTTGTGTGTGAAGAGATTGCGGTGTGTTGGACAGTTTTGTAGTATTTTGTGGTGTATATAAGGTTGGAAAATAATGTATATATGTTGTTGTTGTATTTTTGTGTTGTTGGTGTTATCTTGAATTTGGAGGAAGTAAGAATAATAGGGGAGATGCTGCCCGTTTTTATACAAAATAAGCTTGTCGTTCGTTGTACCTTTCGTAACTTAATGATAGTATTATTATGGTTGTTTTAGATTAAGGGGCAAAGAGGCGAGTTCAACTTGGTGAGTGGAGAGATTGTGATAAGGTATATTAAAGCACTTCCTTCATTCTTTTTGAATGATCTAAATTGAAACGAATGTAAACGATATGCTATTTCATAATGAATCTACTCATAGCTACTAAGGTTGTCCATGCTGTTCTTTCCTTACAAACTTATTCTAAGAAAGTATGTATGATCCTTGAGTCCTAGTGAAGTTCATATTGATGGTATGATGTCCATAATGTCAATTGGAGGTGCAACTACCTTACATCACTCCGAAAGGTTTAGAGCATGATTGCATGAGTCCATCATGCATTACATATAGTATCTATTTTATTCTACCGAGCCGCGCCATAGTCGGATGGGTACGGAACCTATTGTGAAACCACATATCAGTTGAATTTACCGAGCTCCACGTGGCCGGTTACGATTCTACCGATCCTTATGATGGCCGGATATTTTTTTATCGAGTCCTTTACGAGGCCGTGTATGATATGATGATAATGATGCCCATAGAGGCGGATGTTTTTACAAGATTATATATATATATATATATATATATATATATATATATATATATATATATGTATCACGCATTTCATGTCACTATCTCTCAGAGGCACTCAGATGCTACAGGTTGTATCTCCTACGTCTCTTTACATTACTGTTCTTAGTTATGCTATTCTGCCTTACATACTCAGTACTTTAGTTCTACTGACGTCCCTTTTGCTTGGGGACACTGCGTTTCATGCCCGCAGGTCTCGATAGACAGGTTGACAGTCCCCCTAGTAGGCTAGTGAAAGGTGTTGCTGCACTCCACTTGCTCCGGATTTACCTATTTGGTCAGTATGATTGGGAAATTCATTGACTGGTATGGCGGGGCTCTGTCCCGACCTTTTTGATGTTTATGTCCTCTTAGAGGCTTGTAGACAAATGCCAGGTATATGGATACTTGTATGGCCTTGTCGGCCCATGTTTTGGATTTACAAATGGTCATGTCAGCCTTATAGGCGCGTATGTCACATGTATAAGTTTCTATATCATGTTAGGTCGTCCTATGTCTAGCATTCCCTTATGGTTTATTTTGATTATGTCATGATGACCATTTTGGAACATTTACCCGTGATAGTATGATAAGAAGGATATGTCATGTTGGTACTCGGTTGAGTAAGGTAACGGGTGACCATCGCGGCCCATAGGTTGAGTCGTGATGAAACCATGGATGTTTATATAGACGATATGTTTGTTAAGTCTTGAACGTAGGTGATCAACTTAAGAATTTGCAAGAAACTTCTGAGATCCTAAGGAATCATAACGTGAAGCTTAATCCCGAGAAGTGCGCGTACCAGGTCAGATCCGACAACTTCCTAGGATTTCTTGTATCACAAATAGAGATTGAGGTCAACCAAGATAAGAAAAGAGTCATCGAAGAAATCCCGGACCAGCTATCAAGCGTGAAAGAAGTTCAAAGGCTCAAAGGGAGATTGGCCGCTTTGAGAAAGTTTATTTCTCGGTCATCAGAGAAATGCCACCATTTCTTCGCACTGCTCAAAAAGAAAAACAACTTTTAAGGGACCCCGAAACGCCAGTAGGCTTTGAGAGATTTGAAAAGGTACTTGTCAATCCCTCCGTTACTATCAAAGCCGAAGAAAAGTGAAACACTCTTAATCTACCTAGCAGTCTCGGAGATAGCGGTAAGCGTCATTTTAGTGTTTGAGGATGAAGGTACACAATCTCCCAATTATTATGTTAGTAGAGTTTTAATGGGAGCAGAAACTCGCTACCCCCACTTGGAGAAGGTGCCCTTAGCTCTCGTTGTCATAGCTCGAAAGTTGAGGCCTTACTTCTAATGTCACACGATATATGTGGTGACCACTTTTCCCCTGCGGAATATCCTTCACAAGCATGAACTCTCGAGTAGATTGGCCAAATGGGCCGTCGAAATGAGTGATTTTGACATAGAGTATAAATCTAGGACTGCGATTAAGTCAGAGGTTTTAGCTGACTTTGTGGCTGATTTCAATCCAGGATTGTTGCCTCAGACAACCAAAGAATCAATGATGGTGTCAGAATCCACATGAGGAGTTTGTACCTTATTTATGAATGGCGATTCTAATGTAAAGGGGTTTGAGCTTGGCATAATATTAACCACGCCTTTGGGAGAAACCCTAAGGTAGGCCATAAGAATGGTCCCTTTGACTAACAACAAAGCAGAGTATGAAGCTTTGATGGCAGGACTTGAATTAGCCCGGGGAATAGATTTCGAGGTCATAGAAGTCAAATGCGACTCCCAGCTAGTGATAAATCAGGTTTACGAGATCGTTGAAACCAAATAGGATAGTATGCAACAATACGTGGTGTAGCTTCATGCTTTGCTTGCTCGATTCAGGGAGTGGTCAATTATGCATATCCCAAGGGATGAAAATGCTGAAGGGGATGCACTAGTTAACATCGTTTCATCAAGAAAAATGGAGGGATCGAGTTTCGAAACGGTAGTGCAGCTGATGCACTCGGTTCTGGACGCAAATAGGTACTATGAATCAAATAAGACTAACCTGGTATGGACTAGAGGAATGAGATTATTTATTATCTCATACACGGGAAGTTTCCCGAAGACTCCAAGATCACAAAGTTTCTTGAATACATGGAAATCAAAAGAATCACATCTTCGCCCTATCATCCGAGTGCAAATGGTCAAGCTGAATCAATAAACAAAGTGATTATACAAAATATCAAGGAGACGTTGGAAGCGACCAAAGGTTAATGTCTTCAGTAACTGCCCATAGTGATATAGGCGTACCAAACAATGGCTAAATCAAGCACAGGAGAAACTCCTTTTCCCCTTGTGTACGGAGCATAAGCCTTAATTCCAGTGAAAGTAGGGGAGCCCACCTGAGATATTTCCAAGCAAATGAAGAGACAAATAACAAAGCTATGTTAATCGCAGGGACTTGATGCATATAAAAATGGCTGCAAAAAACCATAGAATGGAAAGATATTATAATGGAAGAGCCAAACTCCATTATTTCAAAGTAGAAGACTTGGTTATAAGGAAAGTAACTCAAAACACCGGAAACTCAATGCAGGCAAGCTAGGTCCAAGATGGGAAGGCCCCTACCAGGTTTCAGCTGTGACCGGGAAAGACTTGTATGAGTTGGAGAATCATAATGGAGAAAAGTTTCCAAGCAACTGGAATGTGACATACCTCAAGCGATATTATTGCTGATGAACATCACATGTACTGAAAGTATGTTCTACACTCTTTTTCCCTTAATTCAGTTTTTGTCCCAATTAGGTTTTTCTGGTAAGGTTTTTAATGAGGTAGAAACATAAAGCATACTACGAAGAAGGTTTCAATAGCAGCAATAAGACCTTTAAAAGCAAGGAACACAAGCAAAGAACCACTCCAGAGTGGTTAGATAATCTTTTGCTCGGTAGCAAAATTGCAACTGGGAAATTAAGTTTGCTATCAAGCAAAGGTTACCTGACCATTCACAAGTGCAAACCACTAGGAATTGTTATATAGTATTTGTCTTAATAGCATAAATTCCCAAGGGGAAGTGATGTTTTTTATCAAACTGAAGGTTATCTAGCAATTCATTAGTGGAATCCTCGAAGGTGCAAAAGTTCCAGTGTTCCCATTCGCTTACTTCGCATTCGAAC
>ML361853.1:0-22380 GCA_005239505.1 Nicotiana paniculata | reverse complement strand
GGGGGGGGGGGGGGGGGAGGGAAGGGGAATGATATGAGGATGCGACAACAATATCTGCCACATTGACTGAAAAACAAAAACTGAAAACATAGTTGTATCATCGGGACAAGGGACTGTGCAACCATCCCGTAGAAACAAGTTGTACAAGTTAGCCACAAGAAATTGAAATCTCTTTTTAGCATAGCAAATGCTCATGTAAATTTTTAAAATGAAAGGAATAAAATAAAGTCCTTTTATTTTTATCTTGTTTCTTGTTTGAACGATGGACTGATTTTGTTATTTGAAAGTTACAGAAGTACTTCAAATGCTAGCGCTGTAATGAACATGAGTCTATTCAAGAGAACCGTAATCCTAAGAAGGCCCGCTCTTATAAAAACCCTCATGATAAAGGGTTGATTTCAGCATCAAAATCTGTAACACCCGCTTTGGCCTCTTCCAAGGTTATTATCTTCATACTATAAATTGAATGCATTTTCTCAACAATGAGGGAAGCCGGTTGGTGCTGAAGCTTTTCTTTAAGTTGGTCAACCTCGACAGAAAGACTTTCTTGCATAGACCTCATGGGCCGGAGGCTAACATTGAGATCACAGACAGTATAATTGAAAAGTCTGTTATGCTCGATAGTCCTCTTGTACTTCACCTCCAACTGGGCATATTTCACCTCAACAGCAACAAGCTCTTTTGCTTTGGAGTTCAAGGCTGCCTCCAAATTTGTTAATCTTTCAGCGGAGGCAGCCTCGCGATTGGATGCAGCAAGAACCACACAATGAACTTCAACCCATTTGGCCCTAACTTCTTCAAATTGAACCATCATCAGGGCAATCTCTTGGCTAAGGGTTTGCACTTTTGCGTGCTTTTCTGAAAATGACCCTCCAATACAATGGCCTCGGTAACTTTGGTTTCAAGTTCTGAAAGGCAAGCAACAATTTCATCTAGCTCGACCAAAAGTCGATCCCACTCGGAGGTAAGTTCCTCTTTTACCCTAATCAACTTATGAAGGCCCTCAGAAGCTAGGAAATTGGCTTGCGAAACAAGTAAGGCAAATTCAAAAATAATACTAAATCAAAGATAGAATAAATGACAAAGGAAAAGAAGAATTTACCGTTGCGGTGATATATATGGCATTATTCAACAAGCACTTTCTCGAGAGAGCCTGTATCTTTTCCAAATCATTTTTCGAAGCCGAATGATTCAGATAGTTAGCAAGTTCCACCGGTCAGGACAACATGTTGGATCCAGTAGAGACTGACAGAGTACTGCTCCTCCTCATTTGCAGATCTTCTGAGGGGGCGTCATAATTTTGTCTTAAATTCTCGTGAACTGGGGACTGGATCCTCTTGTCGAACATATGTTGCTGGTGGATATGGGTGAATGGGTGAAGAAGGTGATGATGTTAATGGACTTGAAGGGTGAGAAGCAATTGCGGTAAATGTAGTTCATGTTGTTAGTTGCTTATCAATCGAAGACGGCATGGGCCCGGTACTCAGCGTCATGGTACCGGGCGCAACGACTGGGATCAGGTAATGTGAGTTGGCATTTTCTACCATCTGAAACTCCCCCCAAGTGCCGAGACATCGTACTCAGTTGGTGTAACTAACTCAACAGGTTGAGCATTCGGTTGAGTTGATGAGGATCGTCATTTTTTTCATCGATCATTATGGTGTCTATCTATGGACTAGGTCGAAGGCTCGTCATAACGGCTTCCGGAGACGACTTGGGGGATGCATTCTTCATCCTCTTATAACGAAATCAAGCTCCCCTCTTATAGAAAAAACTCCCAAAGTAAGGGGAAACATATAAAAGTATGTAAAATCCTCCTTGGGTAGGGTTACCCCCTCCACCAGATCATGAGCGATAATGTCTAAATCCTGGATACGACAATCTTCCTTCACAGCAGGAATACTGGAAGGACGGATGGAAAAAGGTTATCTTCCAACGGCCCATGTACGAGAGTTAGCAGAAGGAAACTTCTCTTCAAAATATTTGGTGGTAATCAGACTCTTTGGATAATGGCACTCACTGAAGGGTGAGCGACATCATTAGATTTTCCTTTATTCTTTGATGAACTAGGTTTTCTTGAAGAGGAGGAAATTTCTTATTAGTGAAAGATTTTTTAATCTCAATTTGAAGTCGGAAGGTGAGTTGAGAAAAGAAAGTCATAAAATTTAGAGTGTAATGAAGTGTAAATTTAAGGAAGTAGATGCGTATAAGTAAAGGTTTAGGTGGCTAAATTCGTGGCCATAATTACCTCGATAGCCGACAAAAAATATGTTGAGTCGTAGGTTGTTGCGTGTTCGGGGCATTAAATGCAGAGAGGGGGTTAGTGAGATTCCCGCCAAAAAGATCATTTCTTCCAACTAATCGGTGACACAAAGTTATGTCTCATGAAAATAGAGGGACTATATGTATAGAGTAAAATATGTTATGCTGAGTAATTGCATAAGAACATGACACGTGGAGCCGAGGTAGAGGATAGCTGAAACCGAAGATAATTGTACTGCTTGTTACCGAAAAGAAACATGCTCATAATGGTGCAATAAATGTCTTCCACCTGGTAGCATTTAATGGAGAATATTCTTAATACATTGCCCGTTACAGAGAATTTATCATTCATGCTCATCTTTACACATTTTTCAATGGCCCTCATAATTGACATTAAAGAAGGCATGATCCTAGGACCTTGTTCTCGAGGTGCAACTATAAATAATGAGCTTTGTTATCATTGTAAAAAAGGGAATTTTCTAGAAAAATTATGCTATAATCTATTCAAAGCCTTGCTCCCGGAACTTCTGTTTATGCTATTTTATCTTCATCTCAAGGCTAAGTATTGCATAATTATTCAATTTTTTTTTACTATTTCAGGATTGAATTAATTCACTTATCTAAAAACCACGTATAAATTCAACTATACTATTTTGCGGGTAAACAAATTTCTTTCCACATGCGGGTTTTGGGAATAGTAACGTCCGGGATTTTTTTGACCCACTTGTAAGGCGCTATAAAATTTCACCCAAAACTCGGGGTTTCATGATGCCAATGTAGAATTATGTTTTGATGATTAAACAGTGCGTTGGAGAGTTGAAGGAAATTTTTGGCAGTGCAGGGCATTTCTGTTGTCCACTATGTGACTGCAGAATCACTCAGCGGGCCGCAGATCCGTCGCAGAGTGAAGCAGAGGGCCCATTTTTGGTAGTTATATTGCGGTCCATTATGCGGCCGCATAACAATTCCATGCCCACAAAATCCATCACAGATCCAGCATGAAGATTTTCAGAGGGGATTTCTGCAGCACATTATACAACCACACAACTAGTCTGCAGACCGCAGACCTGCCACAAACTGGATCCGAACAACCCAGTTCTTAACACCACTTATGCAGCCCATTTTCGGACCGCATATCCATCCTGCGGTCCACTCTACTACCGCAAAGCTATGTCCGGAGTGTCCATTTTATGGTTTTAATAACCCGACCATATCTCGATATATAGATCTAAAGGGACATTTTTTGAAGCAAAAATATGATATTTGAGAGTGAGGAAGTGCCATAGAGTGAGAGAAAAATTTCCTAAGCTAATTGTTCACCAGTTCTTGATCAAGGTTGGAGGATTCACACGGAGAACCTCACAAGTTCTTCATCCAAGAGGTAAGGTTCCATATCCTAGTTTTAATTTCAAATTTGGGGTAGATGATAACTAAGGGGGAGTGTGATTCTTGAGTGTGAGGATGTATCTATGCATGCATGTACAATCATGAGTTATGGGAAGGTATTTGAGCTCAAACGGGATAGACCTTGGGTCGTGGGGTGAAGGAAATCCACCACAGGATAATCTAGAAATCATAATGACCACCTAATGTTTGATAAAATGCTCAAATGAGCTGCGACCATGAACTCTTTCCTAATTTGTGTTAAATTTTGTTATATTTATAAATAGATCGAAGTGGCTAAGAATATTGAACATTGTAGTTATTTAAGGAAGCTCAAGGTGAGGTATGTTGGCTAAACTTCTCTATTAGAATTAAATCCCAGGATGTTCGTGTAAGTTCCAAGTTGTTCATTATCAATTTACTATTCGAAAAAGCTTAGTGTCTTAAGGTGTGTGTGTGTGTAAATAATTTTTTTTTTTTATATATATATATTCAAAATGCGGTCCAAATATTCTTATAATAGTATGTTATTCTTCGCGAGCGTTTCCAAAGCATGAGTCATGTATTAAAATATTGTGACTTCAAGTTAAGTTGTTATGAAAATTGAGTAGGAAATCTCCATGTGATTAACAATATTATGTTCTCACAAATATATTTAAAGTCTTAATTTGAAATGCCTTGTTTTTGATATTCATGATGACATTTGAAAGTGAAAGAATAGAGCATGAAATATGATATGCGACCAACGTGCGAAGAATGATATTGCACTATGGCCATTGGTGCAAATGAAATGAATGATATGTAAGAATTTGAAATGAGTGGTAAATATTTTATATAATAAATGCTTTGAGAGTTTCGTTTAGTCACCAAGGAAGGGTAGGTCAAAATAACCTAACCCCGAAACTACACGTGCCGATGTAGGAGCGATTGAGGGGTAAATCCCCGTGTTAGTGTGATGAGGTTGTTTCCCCTTATATGGGATGAGATTTAGGTGTTTAGATGTTTCCCCTTAAATGAGATGATTATTTCTAGAGAGATGCAATGGGAGGTCGACCCACAGGGGCATTGTGGTGAGACGACTTAGCAGATCGGGCTTAGATCGGACACCATGCAGTGCACATGGTGGTATTGTGAGTTGATGTCTCAGGGAGAGATGGCTTAGCCAATAGGGCTGAGATCGGACTCCATGACAAAAACACGATGGTGTACGGTGCTAAAGATCTCCCAACTTAAAAATATTGAAAGTTACTTGAAATTCACCTTTTCCGTAACTTGACACCTTGGTACTGTTTGAGTCTCTAATTTATTCATACTTCCTTTTCCGTTTACTGTTACTCGTTCTGTTGAGAAGGTGCTTATATTTACAAACAAGTACTATTCAATATTTATGAACGTCCTTTTTGCTGGGGGCATTGGATCTTTAATGGATGCATGTGGTTTTATAATAGGTGATGTTGATCCGTGATAGAAGCACACCCTATCCTCAGCTGACTTGGTGAGCCTTAGTTCATTTTGGGGTTTTGTATCTTTTGAGGTATAGCCGGAGCTTTGTTGCCCGCTGTTTCATAGCACTCTTTTGTTTCTGTTAGAGGCTGCATAGAGGTTGTGTGGGTTATATGTTGTTATGGGGAGGTTAAACTGAAATATTGTAATAATTTCTCCTGCTCCACTTCAACTATAATCGTATAATGTACTATTTTGGACACTTGCTAAGGATGTAACTTATGGCAATGAACTGGTGTTGTTCACATGACCTCTTATTGCCTAATTAACGAAATGTATTCTTCTCTTTATTCATAGGTGAGTTGGGTAGACGACATTGTGAAGGCTTGCTAGACCAGGGTATTTCTCTATTGAGCACCGGTCGCTCTCCCCAAGGACTGGGCGTGCCTAGTAGAGTCCTTCTAATCGATGTGTTGTCGACCACATCTATAATTGGGAGGCTACTTGGGCATTAAGGAATAACACCCTTCTTTGATGTTCTAGATCGTGAGATAAAGCTGATAATAATACTATTCCTCCTTTAGCTCGTACATTGCTCTGATTTTCAGTACGTGGCACCTAGGAAGATGGAAGGAACTGGTGAAGGAGCCAATGCCACCCCAAGAGTGGCAGTTGATTCTATACCTGATGATATGGGTGAGCACCCGAGGGGTGAGGATATTCCCCCAGCTGCTACACTGACTAACTCTACTACTCCTGATCAGAATGCCCCAAATCCTACACCTACTGAGGGTGCAACTATTCCATGTCCAGCTCCCTCTTCCGGTCCTGGTATTTACAGGTACTAATCATGAGGAGGACTCCCAGGACTTTATTGATGATATGCACAAGAATATCCAATTTATGCGTGCTACTGAGACGGGGGGGAGTGGAGTTGGCATCCTACTGCCTGAAAGAGGTGGCCTATTCTTGCTTTGACATGCAGGAGGAGTCCCGTGAAGAAAGGATCCCTCTGACAAGGTAGAGTGAGTTTGTCAACACGTTTATCGACCATTTCTTGCCTACCGGGACTAAGGCAGCCCGTGACACCGAGTTTGAGAGTCTGAAACAAGGTAGCATGACTGTGTGTGAGTATCATATGAGGTTCACGCACTTGTTTAAGTATGACATCGATATGTTGCCCACTATCGAGCCTAGAGTGCACCAGTTTGTGTAGGGCCTTAGCCCCTAAGTTATTAATGAGACCTCTACAACTGCCTTGAATTATGATATGAACTATGGTAAGATGGTGGCATTTTTTCAAGCCACAGAGAATCGCAAACTGAAGAATAATATGAAGTGAGAGGGTAGAAACAAGGCCCGATCAGCGGGCAACTTTAATGGTACTTTTGTTAGTGGTGGTGGCAGGTCAGCACTAAGGGGAGGGTCGTCAGGGCCATCCTAGTCCTTTGCCCAGTAATCAATCAGTGCACAACCATCAGAGCCCAGTCAGCAGCAGTGGAGTCGTTTCAGGCTCAGCCAGGGCAACAAGGGACCCAACCAGCACCGTAGGCTAGGAGGGAGATTCCAGCAGTAGCAAATGTCCCCATGCCCTATATGTGGTAAGATTCAATTTGAGGCCTGCTTCATGGACCATCACATATGGTACGAGTGTGGTATCAGGTGTCATATTTAGAGTTATTTCCATTTGTCATGCTAGAGCATGACATGGGTGCAATAGAGCCATCCAGTTCTGCAGCTACTACATCTGCAACACCTCCTCCAGCTCGAGGTACTCCAGTACCCACAGGGCGTGGTGAAGCTAGGGGTGGTACACAAAGTTCAGGATGACCCAGTCATTCTATACTATGAAGGGTCGCAAAAGTTCAGAGGCTTCTCCAGATGTTGTCACTGGTATATTGACTGTCCAATCTCATGATGTATATGCTCTTATTGATCCCAGTTCCATCTTGTCATATGTCACCCCTATGTTGCTATTGAATATGGGATAGAATTGGAACAACTTCAAGAGTTGTTCTCTATATCTACTCTAGTTTGTTTTTGGCCATGCGGGTTAATAGGTATTGTGTTGTTATGGTGCACGGTCAGGACACCATGGCCGATCTCATTGAATTGGGGATGGTTGATTTTGATATAATAATACGGATGGACTGGCTTTATTCATATTTTTTCAGGCTTGATTGCCGAACTACGATCATTAGGATTGAATTTCCAAATGATTCAGTGATTGAATGGAAGGGATATGATGTGGTGCCGAACGACATGTTTATTTCTTATCTTAAGGCCAAGAAGATGATCAACAAGGGGTGTATTTACCATTTTGTCCGGTTACGGACACTGATGCTGAGGAACCTACACTTGAGTCTATATCTGTTGTGAATGAATTCCCGGATGTCTTTCCGAATGAGCTCCTTGGGATCCCACAAGACAGGGAGATTGTGGGATTGATGTTATTCTAGGAACACAACCTATATCTATTCCACCCTACAGAGTGGCACCGACAGAATTTAATGAACTTAATGAACAATTGAAGTACTTGCTCGAGAAGGGTTTCATTCGGCCGAGTTTGTTGCCTCGGGGCACACCGGTTCTCTTTGTAAGGAAGAAACATGGGTCCCTAAGAATGTGTATTGACTATCGGGATCTCAACAAGGTTACGATCAAGAATAAGTACCCACTACCTAGGATATATGACTTGTTTGATCAATTGTAGGGTGCTAAGTATTTCTCTAAAATCGATTTGAGATTCGGGTATGATTAATTGAAGATCAGGGAGAAGAATATTCCGAAAACAACTTTCAGAACCAGGTATGGGAACTTTGAGTTTCTGGTAATGTCTTTTGGGCTGACAAATGCCCCTACAAGTTTCTTGGATCTTATGAACCGAGTTTTCAAGTCATTCCTCGATTTTTTTGTGATAGTGTTCATTGAAGATATTCTTGTGTATTCGTGAAGTCGAGAGGACCATACCGATCACCTCAAGGTAGTTTTGCAGACTCTGTATCAGCGCGAGTTGCATGCAAAGTTTTCGAAATGCGAATTTTGGCTTGAATCTGTCACATTCTTGGTTCATGTTGTCTCTAGAGAAGGATTTAAGGTTGATTATCAGAAGATTGCAGCTGTGAAGAATTAGCCTAAACCAACAACTCCAACGGAGATTCGCAATTTCTTATGCTTAGCCGGAAACTACAAGAAATTTGTGGAGGGGTTCTACACTCGTGCCTCCCCGTTGACTAAATTGATGCAAAAGGCGGCGAAGTTGTAATAGTCAGATGCTTGTGAAAGGAGCTTCCAGGAGTTGAAATCAATATTGACTACGGCACCGGTATTGACCCTACCATAGGGTACGTATGGGTTTGTGGTACATTGCGATGCTTCAATGATCGAAATTGGGTGCGTATTTTTAGATCACGTACTTTAATGTTAGGATGAGCCGTAGTAATCAATATGAGCTTGAAGGGATTAAGACCATTCACGAGGTTGTAGAGGATGTGTGACAATGTTATTATAAGACCCCGTAAGTTTAACAACATTGATATCATTATATACATTTGATATGGTATTTTGAGTGGCCACTTTTGTAAAAAGTTTGAAAAATATGATTTTATATAGTTAATAATATTACTACATCCGAATATGCTTTAAATTATCCACATAATATGAGAAAGTTTATGAGATTTACCTTATTGTAAAGATAGAAATTATTTTCTCACAAGAAAAGATGGTTTATCTTTTACCATTTTATGAATTAAGCGTACGAAAATTTGTACTCTTTATATGATATTAGGAAAATTAAAAGTTGAGAAAATATATGTATCTTACATGGATGTTTTAATGAACTAATAGTGTATGTATTGATTTTATACGGTATCATAATTTATTAATATTTTAATATTTTACTAGTAGTACTTTAGGACGAGGACAAGTCTATTTTTGAGATTATAAGTATTTATGATATGTCAAACAAGTGATAAGTAAGTGTTATAAAGGTCAAAGGGTAAATAAATCGAAGAAATTGAGTATCACCGAAGTTTGATAATTTGGAATAAAATACGGTCCAAGCTATAATATCCGGCATTTATGGACTAGTACCATACAAGGTACCACATGACCATGATAGTAATATGTATAAAGTATGTTAAAAGTGATTTGTATTTTAAGTAATTTGAGATAATCATTATTATATGGATAATTGGATAATTATTGATTTATAGTGGGAGATTAACTAACTAATTAAGATACTTGGATAAGACTAAGGAGCCTCCACGTGGCAACCAAGCATCTTAGGTTAATATGACTCTTAATCCATGTGAAAGGTGGCACATTTAGAAGTTTTTTGGTGGCTAAGTTTCACATAAGTGGGGCCCACACCCAAAGGTTAAAGACCTCTCTAATTCATTACATTATCTCTTGAATATAAGGAAAAACTTCAGAAATTCATAAAAGATTTTATGGGATATGGGAAAAGGTTACGATGTTATATACGCACCACGACCTGATCAACTGGTATACGTTGATGATTTTTCCCACAGTGGCCGAAATGATATGATAGGACTCCCTCAGAGGCTTGATGACATCATGAACACATGTAACTATGCACGATATGACATCCATACGCAAAATGCATGACACTATAAGTATTTCATGATTTACAGAGTTATCTAGATGTACATGTTGAATCTTTTACTCCATGTTTCTCTCGTGTCTATTATTTACTGATTATCATTCCTTACATACTCGGTACATTGTTTGTACTGACGTCCCTTTTGCGTGAGGACGTTGCGTTTCATGCTTGCAGGTCTCAATAGACAGGTTGAGAGTTCTCCAAGTAGGTTATCAGCTCAGCGAAAGGTGTTGATGCGCTCCATTTTCTCCGGAGTTGCTTATTTGGTCAGTATGATTAGTACATGCATTGATTGGTATGATGTGGCTCTATCCCGAATTTATGACATTTATGTACTCTTAGAAGCTTGTAGACATATGTCGTGTATATGAAAGATTGTATGGCCTTGTCAGCCCATGTTCAGTGTACGAGTGATCATTTTGGCCTCATAAGCCCGTATGTCACATGTATAAGTTTTTATATCAAAATTGGGTTGTCCTATATTGGGTATTCCCTTATGTTTATTTTGGTTATCCCATGACGGCCCGTTTGGCGCATTTTTCAATGATAGTAGGATAAGAGAGATATGTAACTTTGGTACTCAGTTGAGTAAGGCACCATGTTGCCATCGCGGCGTATCGGTTTGGGTCATGACAAAAGTGGTATCAGAGCAATTCCGTCCTAGGGAGTCTACAAGACGTCTCTAGTAGAGTCTTGTTTATGGGTGTGTCGTGCACCACACTTATAAGCAGGAGGCTACATGGCATTTAGGATTATCGCTCTTTCTTCTTACTCTAGATCGTGTGGTAGAGCTCAGTTGTAAGAACTCAATTTCCTAAACTATATCTTATTCATAATACGACGATGCTTACATCCAGAATGACGACTGGTAAAAGATCTCATGTGGCTATGGAAGAGTTGAGTTAGAGGAACTCGATTCCGCATGATGCTTATGATGAGTAAATGTGAGGTATTCACAGATCATGTGTCTACTAAAAGGTGTAAGCTTCTTGATAAGAATCCCTAAGGCACATAATATCTATCTACCCATGTGGTAAAAGAAACGAGAGAATCAGAAGGTACAAGTTTCAACAAGTACAAGAAGCAAGGTGAAAAAGGGTACGAGGTACCCAGTTAGTAAGGTTGAACATTATCTACAATCTGAGAAGAGAGATATAAGCATTTTGAGTTATCTTCAACAACAACAGATGTATGTACAATCGACCACACCCATCTCAGTCATGCCTTATGAGAACTAAGGGATATGGTTTAACAGAAGGACATGATATCAGGATCCAGCTGGGGTTAGAGTAACCCAAAATGATGGATGGATTGTTTAAGTTAGTTGAAATTTCCGAAGGATATTACAAAGGTGCTAATAGACCTCCTCATGAGACATCCAAATGGTGTACTCTAGAATATTACAATTAGATGAGAATACTTGCATGATCAAAAAATTCAGAAGATAGGCACTGAAAGCCTGGAAGGGATAAATATTACCTTAGCATGGCTCGCGTCACTAGTAGAGTGAGAACACTGAGAAAACCGAAGAGCCAATGAATGAAGCAAGGGGAGCTAAAAGCAAAAAAATGTCTTGCTGATGTTTTCAAAAGAAAGGGATAGGCAGAAATATTAGCAGGGAAATAAGAAGAGATATAAGGAAGCATTATGAGTAAGATGTGATACATGGATGAAAAATGGTAGATCAAAAGATGAAAGTATTACAGAATCTATATTCAAGTGAAGGAAGAGACGAGAGGTGACAGGCCTTGAGACAATAAGAAAATAGGCCATAAAGTCATATCCTTATTTCGAGAAATAAGTTTTCAACTCTAACGCGATTACCAAAAGGAAAAGTTAGACCCCAGAGTAATAGAAACCAATATTGATTGGTGAACAAGATGAGCTAAAAATGAATTAGGGATGGAGTGATTTGATAATAGTTGGCATCATGACAATTTCACATTTCGTTCCGGCAACAATAGAATTGACAACAAAAGACGATTCATGAGAAATCCAGAGAATGGTCATTCATGCACATGCTTCCCTAAAGCAAGCAATGTGAGAAAAGTTAAGCTTAAGGAATTATGTGTGCCAGTTACACTAGGTGCCACCATTGTCAGTAAGTAATTTTTTAATCCTTGGTACAGAAGGATTACTGCAAGGCGAGTAAGGTCATCGATGATGTGAAACGATGCCAAAGATGAAGAGGTAAACAATCTATAGGTAGATCGTAGTAGCGCTAAATTGTCACGACCCCAAATCTAAGACAGCCGTGATGGCGCCTATCGTGGAACTAGGCCAACCAAAACTACACTCAAATCATAATAAACTTCCATTTACATCTTTACTAAGCTGATAACCCGTAAAGGTCTCTTTTAAACATTTTTAAAACAGTTAAAGCTATACCGAATATTAAATACAACCCCCGAGATCCCGGATTCACTGGTCATGAGCATCTATATAAAATATACAACTAAAAAAAACTCTATAATAGTAAGCAGGAGAGAGCAGGACTGTGGACGCGTGCAGCTACCTCGCAAAATCTCCGAGAAGATCTCTGGAACAGATATACAACTCACTCTTCCCTAACACCTGGATCTGCACATAAGGTGCAGGGATTAATGTGAGTACGCCAACTCAGTAGTAATGAAAATAAATCAGATCTGAGCAGTAAGAAACACATAAAAATCAATTCATCAATTCACAATAAGCACAGCCTTTCTTTCCAACAATGTATATGTTAAATCATCACGTTTAGAAGATGATTTCACTAAAAATCATTTGGAAATATACTTTCCAATAGTTTCAACATAACTTTCAAGAAGTTTAGTGTAAAATGACAAAAATCGTAACAAGGCCCCTCGGGCAAAATATATTTCATAAGTTCATAGTGAAAATGGTAAATATCATAAGTAGCCCCTCGGGCAAAAACATGTATCAGAAGCTGCCCCTCGAGCATGGCTCACAGTCACTCATAATCAGCCCCTCCGACATGCCTCCCAATCACTTTTCACTTGGCACTCGGAACTCGGCACTCGCACTCAGTAGGTACCTATGCTCACTGAGGTGTGTACAGACTCTGGAGGGGATCCTTCAGCCCAAGCGCTAATATCAAGCCACCTCGTGGTGTATCATATCCTCACAATCAGGCCCTCGGTATCACTCAGTCAGAACCTCTCAAAAGCCCCTCGGGCGTATCAGTAAAATGGGGTACTTGACCCAAAAGCATCATTTTATATCTCAAAATAGTGTAAATAAGGCAGAGTTTCGAAATCAGTTGAACATAACATGAAGGAGTGTAAATCATAATCAACAGTGAGGAAATGGCAGTAAAAATCCCTCAAGGGGTCTAAACATCGGCACGAGGCCCCAAACATGGCTTATAGCCCAAATATATCAATAGTTTTTAGACCACAATTTAACATATGATTTAGAGTAAACATACGCAACTCAATAGTTTCCGCGGAGAGGACCAAGTCCAATCCAAAAATCAGTGCATGCCATATACTCGTCATGCAACATGTGCACCATTCTAAAAACAGTGAGAAATACGAAGTCTGTGGTTTCATACCCTCAAGACAAGATTTATAGCCATACCTACCTCTACCGGGACACAATACTAATCCCCGATGCTCTTGCCCCTCAAATCGGCTCTCGATTGTTCCTATCTAACCAATACCTGATTAACATCATCCATATACGCTAAAGGAACAAAACCCAATCAAAAACTATCAATTTATACACAATTCCCGAAATTTGCCAAATCCGGCCCCTGGGCCCATGTCTAAGAATCCGATAAAAATTACATCATAAGAATCCTTATCCTCCCACGAGTCCGTACATACCAAGAACATCAAAAATCGGACCATGGTTGCCCACTCATGCACCTAATATCCCCAATTTTGTGTTTAAATTCAACAAATTTCCGGTTTAATTACTTAGAAAATGACATAGAATCGAGTTATAAAGTTGGAAATCTTACCTCCAAGTGATTCCCTTCGATTTCATCTTCAAACCCTCTCAAAGAGCCCCCAACTCGTTCAAAAATTGAGGAAAAATGGACTAAACTCGCAAAAATGGCCGTTTAAAAGATTCTGCCCAGCACCAAACACTAACTCATTGTGATCGCGGGACCACCCACGCGATCGCGAAGAACAAACTAACTGCCTCAATTTTTACCCTTTGTGATTGCACCATTTCACACGCGATCGCGAAGCTTCGACTCCCTGACCTATGCGATCGCATACCCATTCACACGGTTGCGAAGAACAATTGCAACAACCTCACGCGCCCCCTTTTCCTTCAATGCGATCGCACAATACACTATGCGACCGAACTACTGTGGCTGCCCAACCTATGCGATTGCAAACCTCCTTCCACAATCGCATAAAACAAATCTGCCTGCATCAAACTTTACCCTCGAGGGAACTCACGCGATCGCAGTGAAGAAGCCAATATTGCTAAAACACTAGAAAACCAACAATTTCCCAAAGACCAAAAGTGCGCGTTTGAGCATCCCAAACACACCCGAGGCCCCCGGGACCTCAACCAAGCCTACCAACACACCATAACATCATTTAAACTTAGTCGAGCGTTAGAAACACCAAAACCAACACAAAAACACCTAATTTATATCAAATTCAAGCCTATCAACTTTAAAAATTTCTAAATTTCGCCAAAGATGCCGAAACAATCCAAAACACGTCTGATTGACCTGAAATTTTGTACACATCCAAAATGACATTACGAACCTGCTCCAACTTTTGGAATTCCATTCCGACACCTATAGCCTATTTTCCATTGCCGACCAGAAATCGCCAAAAACTAACTTTCGCCAATTCAAACCTAATTCTACACCGGACATCAAAACCACATTCCGAACACACTCCTAAGTCCCAAATCACCTAACGAAGCTATCCGAGCCATGAAATCTACATTCCGAGGTCGTTTACCAATAAGTCAACTCCGAGTTGACTTTTTCAACTATTAAGCCAATTTAAGAGACTAAGTGTCTCAGTTCTCACCACGACCACTCCAAACCCGAACAAACCGACCCAACACAACATAAATGAAGCTGAACCACATATAATGAAGCAGAAACAGGGGAAACAGGGCTAAACTCTCGGAACGACCAGCCGGGTCGTTACATCCTCCCCTACTTAAACATACGTTCGTCCTCGAACGTGCCAAGAGTTGTTCTCCAACACCATCAAACTGCCACGTAGCCTACCATGAACATACCCCGGGGTGATCCCACGTCACCCTATCCCATATAGGTCCAATAGCACAACACCGTTGAACTTTCGAAATCCAATCCTGACTAATAAACCTTAGAACGAAATTCCCACTTCTAAAATAATATACAAGATCAAAATTCCATAACTATAAACTGAAAAAGACTGAACATGCTGAATCAAGCCATATACGCACCCCAGATGAAATCACATAAAACACCGCGTGACTAAAACACCCATATACCGGTTAATAACCTCTTATCAAGCAAAGCCTCGCTCTAACACTCTCATATACTACTGATGATGAAAGAAACACGTAGAAACTAGCAACCGTTCGTCCGATCAGCCAGACATGAAGCTCCCCCTTCCGAAATAGAAATTATAGCAGATTTCTAAACCGACTCCCGATTTTTATCCTTCCAACTATACTGTAGTCAATTCTGACAATATTCATTCTAGGTCCAATGACCTCTTCCCATGCGACACAACAACTCTGATGACATGACACATCAATACAATTCGAAGCCAAAACCTGTGCAACTCGTGCACTTAATAGCAACATCCCAATGTAATCAAATTATATAAAAGATTCACACGAGAGGACTATCCTGCCATTAACAATTACCATCACAACATCATGCTACAAGCCTGACACACACCATAAAAATCAAAACACACGAATCCTATACCAAAGGTCATACCCCTACATAACTCCGCTACACTGCGCGATCTCATCCAAACACTGGTCCACTTGAAATATTTCATGACACCTTGCCAAAAATCAATAACCATTCGTAACTCGACATCAAGTACTCAAAGTGTATTTCCATAACCACGGGGAAACCGGACGATACCATGCCACACGAATCAGAAGGAACATAACCAATACATCTCCATCCCGCAATACTCAATACTTACCTTACTCAAATCTAGCTATAAAGCCCGATTTGAACTGCACCGTATGTGCATATAACCAATAATAACCACTCCCCGCAACACCGAAGGGTAACTCATAGATCACTCCAAAACATGAATAAACTCAATCACAATCAGATTGTACCTTCCTCAACAATAGAAATTTGGAGTCAGCAATTCTGACCCGGTGTAGAACACACTCCTACGGGACTACCAGTAACCCTGAATCAACTTTGGTCACCCACAACAGATAGATAACTTACCGAAAAGTTTACAATGGCCGAATCATGGTACATGCTAACATTCGACTAGCTTTGCTCGCATCTTCACAGTTCACTACCACAAAATAACCTATTTATGAGAACTCTCAGTCTCGAAGTCCATGAAGCGCACATATTACTGTATCTGATCTCGACTCCACCGCTCGAATACATAACACATCCCAAATACTCACTAATTCCACGAGGGATACCCCTATAATTCTTTCGTGTCACCAAGAAACCTTGAATATCAACAGTCGATTCAACAAGAGAGCGTCAAAGTACCAATGAAGTATCCTTAACTCCACACATGACCTTTCTGAAATTTACACCCTCATCAAGCCATCCAACAGTGATATCATCTACCAAGTCATCTGAAACTGCCGATGCTGTCTAAGAAATTTGTTATGACCTTCCTTCTAGAACTGAACCGTGAACTCACATATGCAAATCTCAACTCTACCCACATACCGCATCCGCCATGCCATCCTAGGGCAATTATGGGAACTTCTTGATCCCTTCCGAGCCACAAGAAACTACCTACCCAACTAGCCAAGAACTTCCATTTGGTCCCATTTAGAAGGAAAATCACTATACATCACCTGCACCTCAATCCAGAAGAAAATATTAATCTTTAACCGTGGTGGAAACCATCAGGAACTATCCGAAATCCAGTTTGTGCAACACAAAACCATCAGGACTGAATCCTTCTAACTCAACTAAGCTACGCAAGACACCAAAAATCCAAGAGCATTGCTAAGAAACACCTGTAAAAACTTGTTACCTCGTGAACACCGAAAGAACTAATCGTATCCCTTACCATGCTGATCCGACCTACTACCAAGTTGTCCTATTTATCCAAGTTCTTTCTGACTTACCTGCGAATTGGTACTTCTCCTTGCCATGATACCGCAATTCTCAACCCAGACTTACCACAAGACTCCCAAGCATAAAACTGTACCGTCTAAAACTCGTAAGCCGCCGAATACACTCTCAAATATCCCCAAAAGTACCACATTCATAATACTTACCCTGAAGAGACTTCCTGCGAATCTAAGGTCATTACCTTCACTTTCCTGATATTGATATGTAGAACCCATGATGATGTAGAAATGCTACAAGTCCTGACACCCTTCAACGTAAGTCTCAATTACACCGACCAATTAGACAGAATCGACCTGACCCGTTTGCACACTAACATACTAGGAAAGTAACCCACTCACTTGAAGCCACAAGAAAATTCATACACTGCACACACTACACCCTTTTACAATTACCTCTCAATCATTCCATAGAATTCATTTACCCAATAAAGGACATTACGACCTGTATCGAAGAAATTTTTCATTCCTCAAGTCATTCCCAGACCCCACATCTGCAGGTCATAACTGATTTACCAATATACCTCGATCTGAAACCAACACAACACATAATCGTGTAATCAACTTATCATTAACAGACTCCCTCACTTGGCTCAAAGCCAATGATCAAGACAACCAATAACTCACAACGCCCATAATAACACAACCCGTCTAACAACTCAAGTCATCTGCGAATCTCGTATTCGCCATTGTAATAGTCATGCCAACTTCCACAAACGATCTAAACTCAAATTGAAACATATATCATTTACTAGTAGAATAGAACTTACTACAGAACAACATAAGGATCACACACCCCAGGACAACCCGCAGGAGATACCCCTGCCCGCTTAGCCTCTAACTGCTATCTCTTTATACACTTATGAAGACCATAACTATCACGAAATCACTACACCCTTTTGCATCTAAACACAAACAACGCCTACCCTCGAGGCATCACAATACGCGGTAAGAACCTGAAGCTGATGGCAGAACTAACACTAGAGCAGTGGTCAAAGAAATCTTGAGCTTCTAGAAAAGCTCTACCCATACACGTCTGACCACATGGATACCCTCACTGGACACCGCGTGTCCCAAAATTCACACTCGGAGAACTTTGTATAGAACCTTTCCTCCCTGAATCCTTATAATGCCATCCTCAAATACTGAGTATGCTACTCCTGACTACGCGTATATGCTTGGATGCCATCAACGAATACAATAACAAGGAGTGCTAATACGACTGGAATACACCGTTAATCAAATGCATGAACGCTACTGGGGAAATGATCATCCCAAAACACATCACTAGGAACTCATAACCCAACAGAATGATCCGCTTCACTCCACAACTAAAAAACATGAGAGGTCATCTAATACACTCACAACTCGAAGCCATATACCAAACCGAGACAGAAATCAAACACTCAATAGTTCTTGCCACATTTCTAGCCAACCCTTTTGTCATAATCAAACAATCTGAACACAACTAACCATCAAATCACACCCACCACGTAGCCATCTAGTCACCAATTATCATCAATAAGAACACAAACGGACATATAAGTCCCCAAATGCACGGCACACACAATCAAAATCTTAGCATTCAAGCCACAGAATGAATCCGGCCTCAAGTCCTTCAGACAGGCCCATTATCAACATGCCAAAATCAAATCTCATCCATGGAAGTCACAAGCCGCAGATTCAAAGCTAATACCAAGCGCTCTCGTACGCGTTCAAATACATGGAAGGAATTCAAGAGTTACGCTCTTGGATAAAATAAATGGATTCGCCCGACAAGAATTCAAGAATGTAAGATTTTCCTAAGGGTTCTGCAGCCTCTCAAAGATAAATGCAAACATCTCGGTACCGATCCACAAGACTACTAAACCCGCTCATGACCGATGAGTCCTATATGACCTAGCGCCCTGATACAAACTTTTCACGACCCAAAATCTAAGCCGGTCGTGATGGTGCCTATCGTGGAACTAGGCCAGCCAAAACTACACTCAAATCATAATACGCTCATTTACATCTTTACTAAACTGATAACCCGTAAAGGTTTCTTTTAAACATTTTAAAAACAGTTAAAGCTATATCGAATGGTAAATACAACCCCCGAGATCCCCGAGTCACTGTTCATGAGCATCTACATAAATATACTACTAAAAAAAACTCTATAATAGTAAGCAGGAGAAAGCAGGACTGCGGACGCATGTAGCTACCTCGCAAAATCTCCAAGAAGATCTCTGGAACATATACCACAACTCACTCTGCCCTAACACCTGGATCTGCACACAAGGTGCAAGGAGTAATGTGAGTACGCCAACTCAGTAGTAATAAAAATAAATCAGGTCTGAGCAGTAAGAAACACATAAAAATCAATTCATCAATTCACAATAAGCACAACCTTTCTTTCCAACAATGTACACATTAAATCATCACGCTGAACAGCCGGTTACAGTAAAAATCATTTGGAAATATACTTGCTAATAGTTTCAACATAACTTTCAAGAAGTTGAGTGTAAAAATGAATAAAATGATAAAAAGCCCCTCGGGAAAAACATATTTCATAAGTTCAGAGTGAAAGTGGTAAAATCATAAGTAGCCCCTGGGGCAAAAACATGTATTAGAACCTGCCCCTCAGGCATGCCACACAGTCACTCATAATTAGCCCCTCGGGCATACCTCACAGTCACTCATAATTAGCCCCTCGTGCATACCTCACAGTCACTCATGCCTCCCAATCACTCGTCACTCGGCACTCGCACTCAGTAGGTACCTACGCTCACGGGGGGTGTGTACAGACTCCGAAGGGGCTCCTTCACCCCAACCGCTAATATCAAGCCACCTCGTGGCGTATCATATCCTCACAATTAAGCCCTCATCCTCCCTCAGTCAGAACCTCTCAAAAGCCCCTCGGGCATATCAGTAAAACAGGGTACTCGACCCAAAAGCTTCATTTTATATCTCAAAATAGTGTAATTAAGGCTGAGTTTCGAAATCAGTTAAACATAACATGACTAAGTGTAAATCATAAATCAACAGTGAGGAAATAGCAGTAAGAAGTCCCCAAGGGGTCTAAACAAGTCGGCACGAGACCCCAAATATGGCTTATAGCCCAAATGTATCAATAGTTTTTAGAACACAATTTAACATATGGTTTAGAGTAAAAATACGCAAATCAATAGTTGCCGTGGAGAGTACCAAGTCCAATCCAAAAATCATTGCATGCCACATACTCATCATCCGACATGTGCATCATTCTAAAAACAATGAGAAATACAAAGTCCGGGGTTTCATACCCTCAGGACAAGATTTATAGCCATTACCTACCTCTACCGGGCCACATTACTAATCCGCGATGCTCTTGCCCTTAAAATAGGCTCTTGATTGCTCCGATATAACCAAAACCGGATTAACATCATCAATATACGCTAAAGGAACAAACCCCAATCGAAAACTATCAATTTAGACACATATTCCCGAAATTTGCCAAATCCGGCCCCTGGGCCCACATCTCAGAATCCGATAAAAATTACATCATACGAATTTTTATCCTCCCACGAGTCCGTACATACCTAGAATATCAAAATCGGACCACAACTGCCCACTCAAATCATCAAAAGAATTTTCCAATTTTCATGCACCTAATCTCCCCAATTTTGGGTTTAAATTCAACAAATTTCCGGTTTAAGTACTTAGAAAACGACATAGAATCGAGTTATGAAGTCGAAATCTTAGCTCCAACTGATTCCCTTCGATTTCCTCTTCAAACCCTCTCAAAGAGCTCCCAACTCGTTCAACAATGGAGGAAAAATGGACTAAACTCGCAAAAATGGCCTTTTAAAACATTCTGCCCAGCACAAAACATTAACTCACTGCGATCGCGGGACCACCCATGCGATCGCGAAGAACAAACTAACTGCCTCCAAATTTTACCCATTGCGATCGCACCATTCCACACACTATCATGAAGCTTTGAATCCCTGACCTATGCGATCGTGTAACCATTCAAGCAGTTGCGAAGAACAATTGCAACAACCTCACGCGCCCCCTTTTTCTTCTACGCGATCACACAATACACCATGTGATCGCACTGCTCTGGCTGCCCAACCAATGCGATCAAAAACCTTCTTATGCGATCGCATAGAACAAATATGCCTGCCTCAAACTTTATCCTACACGATCGCGGGTAAACTCACGCGATCGCAATGAAGAAGCCACTGCTGCTAAACACAAGAAAACCAACAATGTCCCAAAGACCAAAAGTGCCCGTTTGAGCATCCGAAACACACCCGAGGGCCCCCGGGACCTCAACCATTCCTACCAACACACCCCATGATATCATTCAAACTTTTTCGAGCCTTCAAAACACCAAAAACAATGCAAAACACTAAATTTACATCAAATTCAAGCCTATGAACTTTGAAATTTGTAAATTTCACCAAAGAGTCCGAAACCATTCAAAACACGTCCGAGTGACTTGAAATTTTGCACACATATCCAAAATGATATTACGAACCTGCTCCAACTTTCGGAATTCCATTCCGACCCCTCTAGCCTATTTCTCAGTGCCGATCGGAAATCGCCAAAAACTAACTTTCGCCAATTCAATCCTAATTCTACACCGGACATCAATACCACATTCCAAACACACTCCTATGTCCCAAATCACCTAACGAAGCTATTCGAGCCATGAAATCTAAATTTCGAGGTCCTTTACCAATAAGTCAACTCCCAGTTGACTTTTTCAACTATTAAGCTAATTTAAGAGACTAAGTTCTCAGTTCTCACAACGACCACTCCGAACCCGAACCAACGGGGCTAAAATCTCGGTACGACCGACCGAGTCGTTACATAAATCTTAGTACTCCCATAAAGGGGGGAATATGGAGTGATATGGAATACGTCAGAATTAAGTGGTTCTAGTAATTATGGAGCGATAAAGAAAGAATTCGATAAAAAAATGAAAAAGGGATGATATTTCACTTATTCAAAGCCTACATATATTCTACGATTCCAGAACATTATGCAAAGACGACGCCAAGGAAAAAAAGTAAGGGTCCTTTCCAAAGATGTGATTGATAGATACGGAGCCAGTGTGAGACGTAAGTTAAGACAAAGGATATAACCCAAGAAAGATTACGCGAAATATTGATAGTAAAATGGGCCAACGAGCAGTTAGTAATTGATTCGGGAAGAGNTAGTAAATTAAGAGATTAAAGAGACAACTAACTTAAAGACTAATTCAATGTAATTTGATATTCTAGAGTTATGGGTTGGCAACAATCACGTTGAGTTTTTGACCTAAATCTTCTAATCAGGTTTATTGATTGATGAGGTCAATATTTCTCGTAGCCTTCTCCCGAAGTACAACTCGCCTACTCAAGCTAACCTAATGCCTATATTCCTAT
>MDKI01230939.1:0-34340 GCA_005239505.1 Nicotiana paniculata | reverse complement strand
GCGACTCTAATAAAAAATAAAATATCCCCATTTCGAATAATGTCACTTTAAGTGGAAAAACTCTCGTACCCCCTTCGGGGCGTGATGAAAAAGGAGGTGTGACAGTGGGTTTTTGAGAAAGCGTGGTCTGGTGAAATAAGGTCACTCGGGATCAGTGTGGATCTAGGGTCGTTATGTTTTAAATGGAGCTATTATTATTCCTAAGGTAAGTCCGGAGTAAATTAGAAGAAGTCTGATTGGTTAGCAATGGTTGAATTGGCATGATGGTGGCAATGATCAGTTCCTTCACCGTGTTAGGTTATACATGTGATTTGTGGCGGTACGTGCAGGTCTTGACGGCCACCGTAATTAATTTTATATTAAGGCATTCGAGTATTATGGCTTGTTATGTGTAGATGGATATCGGAAGAATTTTGGAGGTTTAGACCACTACTCGAGGTTTGTATTTTCTGCGGTTATAGGAATTCACTCACGTGTTGCAATGGTTCTCCTGAAATGAGTTAAGTGAAGGGTTTCTATATGCAGGAGTGTTTATTCTATTAGTGGTTCAAGAGCTATGATGGAGTTCTTGTATTCTCGCGTATTGGCATGTTAGGTGCAGTGAGCGGCATGAGAATTGGAAGTTGAGGATCAAAGTTGTGATTCGGTGTAGACAAGAATGTTACGAGTTTGGGTGAGCAGGAAAGGATTCAGATGTCAGAGTAAGGTGGTATTGTCTTTAGCGTCACTTGATATCGGTGTCCTGTGTAAGGGGTTTTGTGTTCTAATTTGCCGATTTCTGATTTGCTTTACATCATTAGTATGACCGATGCTATGTATGTGCAGACTTTTCACCTGGTGCAGAAGGTCGTGGGAGCGTATCCCAATGGGAATATGGTATAATTTTGACCTATAGTTACTTGATTGATTAAATATTTGAACCAAGTATGGAGATCATAGTACTATCGCTAATGTGAGAGTTTAGGCCTGGAATCCGCTCTATTCATTTGGTTACGAACTGTGGATGTTTGTGTCAAATAGACGATTGCTCTTATGTGTCATGGTAAAAAGGGTTTGTGTGGATCCTTGAAAGGTTATTAACCTAATGTGGTACGGTCAGAATCAGCTTGAGGTTCGTGGGTGGATCTAAAATTAAATATGGGCTCTATATCAGGTCGGATGTGTTCATTTAAGCTTAGTGTTGTTTACGGAGGAATCTACAGGCCCTGGATGTTATTTATGTCGTCAGTTATTCCGTGTAATCTATATTATGCCACGTGGGTTGTGAGGTGGTTTGATTATTTGTACTCGTATTGAGATCCCCTGTAATTTGTGGTGTTGTGAGAGAAGGATGGCTCTCGAGATACAGGTCATATATCGCACCGTAGTTATGCTTGAGTTTCATAGCTTATGGCTCTATCCGTCTCTCCAGGATTTGTATTATGCATTTCGCACGCTTGTGGTCGATATTCGGGTATTTCATAGTTATGAGCATTTTAGCTCGGTAAGTCTTTTCTTAGAGATTATTATGTGCGGATAGGGTGGCACGCCGCCACAAGTATCATGGTTGGATTGGGTTGCACACCACAAGGGTATCATGGTTGGATCGGGTTGCACTCCGCAACAGTGTGACGTTGAGCACAGTATCCCATATCTATTATTGTGTGTTTTGCTTCTAATTTTCTGAGTAAGGTTCATAATATCTTTTCGGTTGTTTAAATTAGTTGTGTGGGTTGATTAGTTCTTTCCAGAGTTCGTTCCCTTATGTATCACATTCGAGTTTGTAGCTTGTTGGCACCTTGTGGAATTATATGAGACATTTGGCAGTGTCGGAGGTGGCTTATTGCCTGAGCAGCTTGTACTGGGTGAGACAAGATTATTTGACCTGGGATCAGTGCGATCAGATTTATATGAGGAACATTAAAGAGTAAACATTGATATTCAGTTCAGAATGAGGTAATGGTTCTTGTCAGGAGAAGAGACTCAATGAATTGTGATTCGGCAGGTGGTTACGAGTTCCTACTCAACTCATATGTCGTGGCAGTATTGTGAGAGCTGAAACAGGACTTATCTGCTTCGTGAGGTGTGATGTGGGCATCAGATTCGTAGGATTTCGTCTATTGTTGTCAGGGGATGTCATTATGGTCATGTGAATAATACGGTACATGGTGTGAATTCGGTAAGAGGATACAATCATGTATTGGTGCATCGTGTAGTGATGGATACGGTGTTTGTATGGTACAAACAGACCTGGAAGAGGATTTCAGATGCTTTAATATGGTTCCAAGGCTTATTTGACTAGATAAAAGGGAGGATTTTCAGGTTCGCTCGAGCTAATGTGCCCAATTGGGTTGTGGTAGCACGAGGTGTTAAACAATGATTTTGGACAACTCTAGAGAAGTCCTTAGCACGTTCGAGGACGAACATATATTTAAGTGGGACAAAATGTAACGACCCGACTGGTTTTTTTGAGTTCTAGCACATCGTTCGGCAGTTTGAGGCCTTAAGCAGCTTCACTTCAGGTACCATGACTTGTACGCGTGGTCAGAATTGAATTTTGGGAAGTTCGGAGCTGATTTGGAAAGAGAATTCTAATTCGGAAGCCTTAAGTTGGAGGAATTGACTAAAGTGTGATTTTTGAGTAAATGACCTCGTAATCGAGATTTGAAAGTTCCAATAGGTTCGTATGATGATTTTGGACTTAGGCGTATGTCCGGATCGGGTTTTAGATTACCCGAGATCATTTCGACGCCTATTGTGGAAGTTGGCATTGTGGAAGAATTTCATAAATTTGGGTTGAGGTACATTTCAATGTTATCGATGTCCGTTTGGGATTTCCAGTCTGGGAATAGTTCCTTATGGTGATTCTGGTATTAGAGAGCGCGTCCGGAAGTGGATTTGGCGGTCTGTAGGTCATTTCGGATTCCAATTCCAGAAGTTGGAGTAGGTTCACAATGTCGAATGTGACTTGTGTGCAAAATTTGAGGTCAATCTGATGTGATTTGATAGGTCTCGGCATCGAATGTAGAAGTTTAAAGTTCTAAAGTTCATTAAGCTTGAATTGGGGTGCGATTCATTATTTTGTTGTTGGATGTGATTTCAGGCCTTGAGCAGGTCTGTGTCATGTTATGGGACTAGTTTGTGTGATTGGACGGGGTCTCGGGGGCCTCGGGTGTGTTACAGGATGGTTTCGAATCATTTCGGGCTATTTTGGACTGTTGTTGCTGGTATATGGTTTCCTTCATCGCAAACGCGAAGAGGGTCCTGCGTTCGCGAAGTGGAATTTTGAGGCAGCTGGATATTGACCTTCACGAACGCGAGGCAGAGGCCGCGAACGCGGAGGATTGCCTGAGGAACCTACGCGAAGGGTCAATCGCAAACGCGGAGGATTGCCTGAGGAACCTACACGAAGGGTCAACCGTGAACGTGTAGAAGTAAAGGGGGGAGCTAGGCCTGAGGCCATTTGGCCTACGTGAACGCGAGGAGGATAACGTGAATAAGAAGGGGCAGGGTCAGCTAGCCTTCACGAATGCGCTCAGTGGGTCGCGAACGCGAAGAGGAATTCTGGGCTGAAGTCGTTTAGCTTCGCGAACGCGAGGGCTGTGTCGCGTACGCGAAAAAGGGTCGAACTAGGCAGTGAGTTGCTTTAAAGACGGGATTTGGCCATTTTCCTCCATTTTTCATTTGGTTGGGCGATTTTTGGATCTCTTGGAAGGGACATTTTCGTCATCTATGTCATGGTAAGTAATTCCCACCTATGGCAAGTTAAATACTCAAATTATTTTTGGATTTAGACATAAAAATTTGTAAAAAATTTGGGATTTTAAGGGAAAAACTAGAAATTTATATTTTTGGATCCACGAATTTGGGCATGGAATTTAGAACAAATCATATATTTGAGTTCATGATGTTATGGGTAGTATTTATCTTCGCAAATTTTTGGAATCCGGGCACGTGGGCCTGGGGTGAATTTTAGAAATTCTTCAAATTGGGTTGGGAATTCACTTTAATAGTTAGGATGTGAACTCTTGAGCATGTATTGACTATTTTATATAACATTTGACTAGCTTCGGGTCGTTTGGCACCGAGTTTAGGATTGAAAGCACGATTTTGGACCGAAAAGTAAGCTTTAAGACGAGGTAAGTCTCCTGTCTAACTCTGTGCGGGGGAAATTACCCCTACTTGTCATGGGGGGGCTACGTACGCGCTAGGTGACGAGAGCCCGTATGTAGCTACATTCATGTTATTGTATGGGTAGAGTTAGGTTCACATCATGCTATAGATGTACTATTTGAGCAATCTCTCGCTTATTAAATTCTTCTGTTTTACATTTCTATTTGGACTAGAGTTTCTATTGCAGAGACTTCACGGGTTCATGATTAGTCACCAGAAAATCTTTCTCCTCTTACGGCATGTCTCTGTTATATATGCTTCATTTAAAGGTTTTTATTAAATAAATTACAACTCACACGTTTATTTGTGAGTGCGGTTAAGGACCCGTCAAAGCTTCTTATTCTAATGGGATCGGGTCGTTCGCCTCGGCAGGATTGTGTATTTCACTCTTATGGGATCGGGTCGTTCGCCTCGGCAGGTTAATAGATGCATCTATGGTTCGTGTCGTTCGATCATCGACAGTGCACAGTTTAATTATTATGTTGGATCGTGTCGACACCTCGGCATTTCCTATATCATATACTCATGAAATCGTGCGTAAAACTTGGCAAGAAGCCAGTGTATCTGTGAGTTTCCCGGACTTGAATTATGGAAATCTACTTGATGAGATCCATTATATCTATATATATGATCCGGTTAAGAAGGGAATTTCTAATGGAGAGCTTGAGTTCCTCATAAAGAAGGGGATTTGTACCACGTGATTTATACTTGTTTATCATATTTATTTCCTCTGCCTCATACTTACTTACTTTTTTACTGTACCTGATGTTATTGGACCACTAGTGAGTGTCGATGTCGACCCCTCGTCACTACTCCTCCGGGGTTAGGCTAGATACTTACTAGGTACACGTTGATTTACGTACTCATACTACACTTGCTGCACATTTTTGTGCAGGTACATACATGACTAGTGGCCTTGTGAGAACAGGGGCGTGCATGCATACAGGGACTTAGGTAAGTTGCATTCCTTATTACGACCCGCAGCCGGCAGAGTCTCCTTCAGAGTATTTATATTTTTCATGTCCAATTTGTATTCCGGACAGATGATGTATTTAATTTTATATTCCTAGTTAATGCTCATGCACTTGTGACACCGGGTTTTGGGATGATTACGGGTTGTTCAGTACTGAAATTGTAAAAAAATATCATTATTTACTCTGTATATTCCATCTTTTGCTATTTAATTGAAGGAAATATGATTTCAAAAATATTAAAATGAGAATCAAATTAAGTATTTATTTTTGGCTTGCCAGACAGCAGTGTCCGGCGCCATCATGACCTTTAATGAATTTTGGGTCGTGTCTCAGTCCTGGTCTCCTCATCGATCTCCCTGGTCTGAGGGAGATCAACCTCGTGGATCTCCTCTTCAATAGTTGACCGCTCCTCGGGGGATGTCGGCCCGTGGGCCACGAAAATATCATCTTCCTCGAGCTCATCTCTGAGGCGAAAAAATAAATTCGAGTCGGGTCCTCGAGAGCTAGCAGTTTCCTTTGGCTTACGGGGCAACCTTCTCTTTGTTTCTTCTTCTCTGAGCCCGGGGAGCCCGGAAATTTCCTTTTCTTCTTTTCTCCTAATACAACCCTGAGCTGCCCTAAAGCGGAGGGATAAACGGACAGATCCTCGTCCCGTATTGCAGGCCTAAGCTCAATGGTTTTAGGCAAACCTGCAAAGGGAAAAATGAAGGAAAAAGGGTAAGTACGATGCGAATGGGAGATCCAGATGTTACATATTTGAGGAAGGGTCCTACTGTGATAACGGGCCTCCCAGCGGCCCCTCGAGAGTTTGCGCCATGAGTGCTCGGAATAAGGCATCTGTGAACAAATTCCCTTGATCCACTCTTTGAGCCGAGAGATCGCATTTAGGACTTGAGTGACAGCTGCACCACTACAAATACTAGTAAGAAAAGAGGGGATGAAGGTAAAATGGCGTTCAAGGGGAAACTATACTTATGAGATGTGTTCCACTTCTCGGGGAAATGCATGAGTTTGGGGGGAACCAAGTCTTCGGTATTCACCCGAACGAAACATCCTTACCATCCCCGGTCCCGGTCCTCATCGATGCTCGAGAAAGGGGCTTTGTTGACCCCCGCGCGTGAGCTTTATTAGTCCTGCTCAGAAGATTTAGGGACTGTATAGACGGAGAAGGTGATTGATGGTGAACCGACGGGACTTGGTATTGTTCACAAAAAAAGGAAGGAGGATCACGATCCTCCATAGTGACGGGTGGATTTGACCAAGGCATACTTCGTTCCTCTTGCAGAATTCCAAGATAAACGGGTCCACCGGGCCCAACGTGAAGGGATAAGTGTAAACACTTAGATAACCGTCCACGTGGGTAGTGATGGCGTCTGCAGACTCGGGGACTACTACGTCCTTACCCGCCCAGTTGGAATTCTCTCGGACCGCGGGGAGAACGTCGCACCGACGAGGGCTTCTCAACCTTAAAGTCATCGGCAACTGAAAAACCCCCGGGAATGATCATTTTCAAGGGAGGCTCAGCAGCCGATTCATCGGTAACTGCGTTAGGAGCAGACCTCTCGCGGACGACCACATGGGGAGTGGTCTCATCGATTCAGCGGTCGGTTATGAAGAAGAAGAAGCAACATTTTGGGGAACAAATTTGAAAGTTTTAGCCATTGTCATCTGGAAAAAGCTTGAAAAATATGAAGAGGGGTTGAAAGGTCAAGTGCGCTGATTTTGGTAGAAAATAAGTAAATTATTGAGAAGTTTCGAAGAATGGAGGTGAAAATATTAGAGTTTAAAGAAGGGTAGTGATATCCTGAAAACTCGAAGGTAGAAGCTTTGTCAAAAGGTAAAAAATGAATGAAGGAGGAAAGTAATTATAGAGGTTTCGCATCGTTTCGCATTCGGTATGACCTGCTGACGGGTGATGCATGTTTGAAGTCATAATGACACGACTGACGGGACGTTTCGAATTCTTTGTCGTTTCTGTCACGGTGTATTGAAGAAGGTATCGAAGTGCATATCTCTTTTCTCGTCGTTTCCGTAAACTTACTCCCCGAGAAAAGAGGGGACTATCTGTATACGGGTAAAACCGAGCCCTTTGGACGCCTCGGTTTCCGATAAAATAAACGAAACAGAGATGTGACTGTAAGGAACCGGAATCGGGGCAAGGATCCCCTCGAGTCAGGGTCCGGGCAAAACACCTGCCCTCAGAAGAATTGAGGCCACGTTCCCCAGGTCTGATTCGAACCCCAAAACTTTGGAGAGCATTATCAGATAATCGAGCACGACAAACAAAGAGCTGTGATATTCGTGCCCGGCAGAATGATACAGCGTGAATCTCGGCATGTATCGACAGAAAATCAGTGATTAGTAAAATGGGATTTTTTACCTCTTTTGAATTGTACTTAGGGTAAAACTCCCCTACTATACAAAAGGGAGTCTAACTATTCATTAGGCATCATTTTTACACGCATATCAAGGCAATATGTTCTTATTTTCTCTGTTATTCAAAGTTCTTACTTTTGTTCATCAGTTCTTCACTGTTGTGAGCCCGGGTTCGAAGGCAGGCATTACATTAAGCTGTTATTGAGTCCGGGATTACTCCCCTTAATTGGTTTGAAACTTATTACATCCTTTATCTGTTTAATCTAACGTTTTTTATCATTTGTGTTGAATTAATCTGCATATTCTTAAAATCACCTATAAATGCAATTGTTATCTGTTTTTTAGGGTAAACACACGTCTCACAAAAGTAAAGTCAAGCTATTATATATATAATTATTGCTACTTTGCTAGCTATTTCTATGTGGAGAACATTCAAAATATGTATTAAGATTCATAGATTATCAATAAATTATTTTTTTGAACATTTGTATCGTTCAAAATGGTATCAAAGCCAAATTCCGATCCGGTGAGAACAACAATGGATCGGCATGTTATTTAGAGGCACCTTCTTAGTGATAGTACAGACCCGTTTAATTTAGTGGCGAGAACAAAAATTTTCACTAAGGGGATCACTAAAGGGATTCAATACCTAATATATGTATACATGGAAAAAAATTAACTTTATATACAGTGTAATTTTTGACAAAGAGGACTTGGTTGAACCCCTTTCCGCTCACTTAGCTCCGCCCTTGATTTAACCGGTCTCTTCTAACTACGGACATGTTAATTCCTGACACTGAGTTGAAAGCGAAAATTTAAGAGTTCATTCGTTTCCATATTTGAATTGCAAAAGTGTGGGAAGGTTTAGTACTATTATAATATATATCTATCTATCTATATCTATTTATATCAATATAAAAGCATTAATACAATAATGGTTTACAATAAACCTTATAATATTAAGCATATTAACTTATAATAAAAGGACATAATCGAAATTCTAAATAGTAGTCTTATAATCCTATTAATTTTAGTACATAATACTACATGTTAGGAATCCTACATGATTACCTTTAGAAATCCTATTAGTATAATTACTTTAGGGTGGTCATATTACTAATTCTATTACTTTCAGGATATACTTCTTAAAATCTCCTATTATTAATTTAATTCGAAAATGTATTATAATGTCTTATTACTAATTTAATTTGAGAATGTATTATATTGACTAAATTCATTAAGAAAAAGGAGAGCATGTATTATTATAAAAGTATAAATACAATATTAATATAAGAAAATATCCCTAAATTATTAAACAGAAGAACTCATAGGAAGAGGACATAACTGCAGTAATCTATTTTTTGGACTACAATACCTTCTATGCTAATTTTTAATATTTAAGATTTTAAATTTAATAAAACTTTGTCTATTAAATTCTTCTCAAAAATATGTAGGAAGATTTATTAAAATGAATTTCATAAGAATCTTCCGTATTGGCAATACATTATCACTCCGTAATGTCCAATACCAAGAGAAATGAAAGTAATATTAAATGGACTGCATAAAGAGTTGAAATTGAGAAAAAAAATACGTTGAAATTGAGAGAAAAATAAATCCCCCCACGATATGATATTTTTATATTATATTTGAACTATTTTCCTACTAAATAATATTTTTTTAATTAATTTTTTGTTTAATATTGAAAAATACTCAATTACTAAACAACAACTAAGAAAATATTTAAGAATATAAATGTGTGAGAAAGAGAAAAAAATGGTTGGTAAGAGTCAATACCACTAATGATTCTACAAACATAAATATCTAAAAGTGAAATGTCACATCAATCTTTTACTCTTTGAAAATAAAATTTATGGTAGATAAAATTATAATAACGATTAAATATTCAAAATAAGAGATGAACTAATATTAAGATATGAATCAACATAGAATAAATTATTTTTTATGTTAAAATTAAATAATTAAATCTTATAATTAAATATTTAGCAGAGAATCCAATTAAATTATTTTTTAAATTCATCCTATTAGTAAAATTCTTATTCAAGCTAAAAAAAATTTTAGGTTATATAAATTTATTCCATAAAAAACACAAAGTAAAAGGGTTAGTATATTATTAAGAATCAAAATGCCTTACAAGTGTCTGAGGAAAACAATCAAAGCTAAATCCTAAACAAGAACAAGCTTTCAAGACTATATTATAAAGAGTCGATTCTGCTATAACAGGATTATTCTTTGTCGATGCCTTCAGCGAATCGAAATAATATTTTTATGTCATGCATTACTTGTAAATATCATATCAAGAGGCATGGCATTGTTAGCAATAATAGCAAGTGGTGTACCAATAACGATTTTATTGTGAGGCCACCTACTTTAAATTTGATATAACTCTTCAAACAACTTAAATAACCATCATAAATATATCAAAGCAGCGCAATAATGCTAAATTTATAATGAAAATAAAATTGATAATACGGGATGAAGCACTTATGGCTAAGTGTCAAACGATCGAAATAATTACCCGAAATTCTAGAGATATATTGGATATTAATGAACTATTTGGTAGAAAATTAATGGTTGGGATGTGATTTATGTCAAGTACTACCAGTATTTCCAAAATCGACAAAAGCAGAGACTTTAAAAGCTAGATTGTCAAAGTTATACTTTTGGTCTCAACTAAAAAAGATTCAACTCGCACGAAATATAAAGTAAGACAAATCCAGTATTCAGTGTCTTCTTGCTTTGTGTCAGAAACGAAGAAGAGCATCCAATGAAAAATGATTTGGTTCTTTCTAAACACTTGATTATCAATCCCAACAGTAATATTAGTGCATTTAATAAGAGAAATATTTCTATCATTAGATTAAAACGCAATTTGTGCAAATCGCATGATAGAATTAAAAAGATATCTTAGCTAGCAGAAATAAATCGATCAACTAAATAAAAGGTTGATTGTATTATAGTAAAAATAAAATATTTTTTTACTTTTTGACTCAGCCGAAAATGATATCAATAATTACTACCAAGATGAATATTTAAATACTTTAATATCAAATGGCCTTCTACCATACATGTTTGTTGTCAAGTTTATTATTTTTTACGTATGTTAGTGTCACCGTTTATATTATAGACTAAGCTAAACTTGATCTCCCATCGTATATAAGTTGATTTTGAAGAAAAATATGTTCGTCATGCTACTGAAAAACTTAGATACGCCGAATAGCTTATGTAATAGCACACAGATGGTATATAAAAGTTTTGACAATAACGTCATACATGCAAAAATTATGGTACTGGTCAATACGATTCTAAGTAAATTCTTATCTCTAAATTCAACTTTCGTCTTCCGAAACTAAGGAATATCCTTATAAATTTGTGAGAAAATAATTTTTAGTATATTTATGTTTTGCAAATACAATAAATAAAGTACAAAGACAAACATCCTAAATATTGGACTATATTTATCGCAATATATTTTCTTGCACGAACAACTATATGTTGCACTTTCAATAGAGATATCAAGATCGACAACAAGAGTTTTGGTAAAGACAGAGCAACCAAAGCATTAAGAGGAAACATACACAAAAAAAATATTGTCCACAAAGAAGTGTTCGATAAAATACCATCACATTAAATGCTTTTAAACTATAATGCATATAGTTATCCAACTAACATAACAAAATTGATCATTTGTGTAAGTTTTGATAATGTCCTTTTATTTTAGGAATTTTTACATTCCTATGCCATATAGGAAACTATATTACCCTCAATGTTTAAGGTTTGATATAGTTACATTTAGTATACCTAATTACCAATTATATACCATTAGTGGTTTTAAGGGTAGTAATTACACTCCTAATTTAATGGTACCGTATATTTCTTCTAATCCCTCTCCCCTCACGTTTCTCTCTCCAATTCTCACACCTTCACCCACGTTTGCCTCGCACACTCACGATTTCTGTATCAAAATCTCATTATTTCTTCCATAGCCAAGGCAATGTCGGCACCTCTGCAATCTTGTCCCAATATTTTTGTGCCCGGGGAAGATGAGCACAAGCCTGGTCGATTTGATGGTTATGATTTCGGGTTCCTCACATTAAGGTTTATCTCCCAGAGTTTGATTCTCAATATGTTTTGAGCTCGAATAGATCTTTTTATATTTTTCTTTTGATGCTTCAATTGTTGGCAAAAGTCAATTTTCTTATAACAGTTCATGGGAGGATTTTGCTTAGGAAGATCTATCCCTTCATCATATTTTTTTGGATTTCATATTTATCATAGCAGTTTCGTAAGGAGTAACAAGAGCATATAAGAGAATCACAGAATTGTAGCATAATTGGGATTTTCGACATAATTGCGTTTTTTGCAGAAGATTTGTAGAAGTTTTAGTCGTTTTTTATTTGTGAAAACAGAAAACAAAGCATCTACAATCAGAATACAAATAATCTACAATTTATCTACAAAATATATACAAACTGGGTACATTAAATTTTAATATCCCAATTCCGATTCAACTGTAGCATAATCGGGATTTTCAACATAATTGCATTTTTTGCAGAAGATTTGTAGAAGTTTTAGTCATTTTTTATTTGTGAAAACAGAAAATAAAGCATCTACAATCAGAATACAAATAATCTACAATTTATCTATAAAATATCTACAAACTAGATACATTAAATTTTAATATTCTCAATTCTCATTCAATTGTAGCATAATTGGGATTTTCGACATAATTGCATTTTTTGCAGAAGATTGGTAGAAGTTTTAGTCGTTTTTGATTTGTGAAAACAGAAAACAAAGCATCTACAATCAGAATACAAATAATCTATAGTTTATCTACAAAATATCTAGAAATTGGGTACATTGAATTTTAATATCCCAATTCCCATTCAATTGTAGCATAATTGGGATTTTCGACATAATTGCGTTTTTTGCAGAAGATTCGTAGAATTTTTAGTCGTTTTTTATTTGTGAAAAAAAATAAATAAATAATCTACAATTTATCTACAAACTGGGTACATATTTGGACTCGACATGCTTCCCCTAAAATGTATGTTTCACATTTTAGATACATATTTTTGTCCAAAACAGTACTAAATCATCCACCTTTTTCTTACTAACACGCATCTGCAATATTGTTACGTTAGACGTAAGTGTTGACAGCCTAGAACAACTTGTATATTTTTAATTCTTTCAGTTGAGTTCCAAGTAATTAAATATTTTAAAAAGATGAGATCAAATCCATTAAAACTAGACAATTAATTAAGGAATTCCCAATATTAGCGCGCCTAAATAAGGAAGCCTACAACTACAATTATTCCTTATTTAATGAAATATCTGAAAGAATCTTTAATTCTTCAATATTAGCGCGCCTAAATAAGGAAGCCTACAACTACAATGATTCATTATTTAATGAATTGTCTATTTTTTGTAGAAATACTATTAGTATAGCGGGTAATATGCAAACTATGAATATATTTGGTAATATAGTTTCCTATATGGTATAGGAACGAAAATTTCCCTTTATTTTAAATGTACATATTATGTTAATGTAATAGTAATATTCGATATTTAGATGATTGTTGTATTATTATACATAAAATTTCTCTCATTAATTAAATTTTATTGTTCCTTTATATAAAAAAAAATATTTAAATCATCACGTATCATTATTAACGTGCAACACACGTTCAAAGATACTAATAAATATAAATGTCACTAGCTATTTTCTGTATGGGATAGTTCTTCTTACCCCTGTCGGGAATTTGCTGAAATGGTATATTATCGTTGTCCTAATTTCATTTTCTGATAAAAATGATCTGCTTATCCTGTATACTGTCAATATCAACTGGAACCTTAATTTGCCAAGACCTAATTCTAAGGATAATACCTTTATTTATAACTAAAAAAAGGGGTTCCACACAACGAAAAAATTAAGCGTGTATAGTTTTAAATTTAAATTAGGAGAAAATATTGGAAGATTAATTCGAAATTTGAGTAGGAAAATAAATGGTTTACGATTTCATTATTTGATAGTTCATTTAATTAACCTCTAAACAAATTCATATAGTAATAAACTTTTTAATGTCCAATCAAAGTAAGTTTCGTACTATTCTAAATACAAATGTTGCTAGATACTATTGAGATTCATGAGATTATGAATAATTTATTTTTTTGAGTATTGTGTCCTTCAATCGTCGAAAAAAAAAAGCGAAAAGTTCGATACTCTCAAGTGTACGTAATTGATTCACCATGGGCTATTCTCATATGTAAGCTAAAAACACAATCATGTACTAATCTTAACAACCGTTCACCCACTTTAGTTGGGAAAAAACACACACACACACACAAAATAGAATCACATTAGTGTGCTTCTTAATCCTACTATTTAAGAAAAAAATGAAGAGCGATAAGGTTCAATTCAGATTTGACTGTTCGTAGCATGTGAGAAAAATTTCGCGAGATCAATGAATTAAACCATTAGTACAACTTTGCCCTCAAATGTCAAGGCGGACCTAGTCTTTTGCAATAATATAATTGTATGCTTCTATTTTTTAAAGCTTGGATAGCTAAAAGCGAACAAAAAAGGGTGTTACGTAGGCTTAGCATTTCTCTTTAACTAAGGATTCATTCCAAGGACGCTCTAGATTGAATTTTCCGATTTTTTATATCAGCAAGCTAGACCCCTAAAATGCTCGATACTTTAAGGTAGAAAAACCAATCCTCCTTGCTTGTTCCTAAGCCTTTCTTTTATCGCCTTATTTCATCATTGATTTCTGTAATTCATTTCTCTTTTGTATGCGTACGCGCTTGTGTGAAAAAAAATTCAAAAAAATAATAATACATTAACCAATAACTTGAACCTGTAAAGCTTAACCAATGTACTATTTTTTATTTTTTTTTTAACTATGGGAATGGTATAACTTAATATAGATCATCATGAAACAGGAGAAATAAAGCATTCTAAAGATTTAAGGACTTGATGTAAAGCTTAATTCAACATGGGATTAAGAGAAAAACTCCAATGCTAATTGTATTTCATGGTACAGGCCAAACAACCAAATATTATGGTGTATTATAAACTCCAATTTTATAAAGTAATCCAAACATAAACTTCTATTTTTTTTCTTCAAAAAATAACTTTCTAAATCTTATTTTCTAAAAATTAAATCAAAACCAAATCCAAGTTGTCAATTTAGAACGAATGATATCTTCTACTAAATTAAAGAGTTCGTTCGAGATACAGCTTTTTGAAAATACTGAAAACCCAGAATTTCCATATCTTTCCAATTGCTGTTCACAATTACTAATCCACAAATCATTTCTAACAGAATGAAGGAGGAGGAAGAACTTAAAGATCAACGTAATGAAGTAGTAATCAGATACTATATGAACTTAAAACATTAAATTTTCTCATGGTTCCATTTTTCATGATATCGTGTTAATTTTTTAAAGAAGTTAATATACAATAACAACAACCCAGTGAAATATCACAAGTGGGGTCTGCAGAGGATAGTATATACGCAGACCTTAAATGATATACGAACATTTGCGAAAAGGTAGTACCTCTAAAGAAGTCAGCTTGAGATGCATTCCACAGATTTCACCAGAAAAGAAAAATGTGGTCAAAATGGAAATGCTATTTCTTTTGTTAATGTAATAAACACAAGTAGTGTGGTTTCACTAATCGAAGTAGCACACTGAGGAATTGAAAAGAAAGGAAAGGAAAGAGGGAAGTAGCTTCATTTTCTTTGTTTAGTTGGGGCGGCTCGAGAAGTGGAGTCTTGGCGTAACTGGTAAAGTTACTGCCATGTGACAAGGAGATCACGGGTTCGAGCCGTGGAAATAGCCTCTTGTAGAAATGCAGGGTAAGGCTATCTACAATAGACCCCTTGTGGTCTGGCCCGGGCTGCCCTTTTTAGTTGGGGTGAAGAGTAACTCTCTACAACATTCTTATATAACAGTCATTCACTATGAAAGCCAAGTTTTCCGAAACTGATTTTTATATTATATTATAATATATGTCCTCTATACAACACTTCACCGTAACAAGAAAAAAATATCAAAATGAAAGATGCTGTTATAGAGAGATTTGACTGTAATTGCAACAGTTTCTCCTCTGTCTTTTTTTTAGATGACTGCAAATCCATCTTAACATCCCCATTTCTACGACATTTATCTTTTGTATATGTTGAACCCGAGATACAAGAACTAAGCTCCCATAGGAATAGGATATCTGTTGAGGATTATTAACATGTTAGGTAGCTGAAAAACAACACTTGATATTGCAGCTGAAGGATATAGATGAGATTGCTATCTGATTAAAGCTGGCACTTGTGTTTTTGTACCTAAGAGGAATTAATTCTTGACTTATTTTGCCATTTTCACAGCAAGTCAGGAAGGTTTGTCTGGAATAACAAGGTCAAACAGAGGTAAATAATTTGTCATAATCTGGTAATGCAAACCTGATGATAAATATCTCTTGCATCACACAGTTCTTGATCTACTGATTTAAGCCGCCAAAGGATTCAGTTAATCAATCATTTCATCTGAACCACATCTCCAGAACCTAGTTTTACTATTATATCACTCTCTGCAACTATTCAGGAAAACAGCTAGTGGTATCAACTGCAGATGAAATAGATTCACACAATAGCATCTACATTCTGAAAAATAGTGCGGCAGAAGTAAACAGTTTGCGTCTATATTGATCTTTACCATTCAACAATGGCCATTGCCTTCAACAACATCAAGTTTATCCCCACTGCACCCTCCCACCCCCTTTTCTCCAACCACAAGGGTTGCTATAAGCCAAAAACTGAAGGTACCTGGCAAATCACTTGCAGCTTGCTTGAAAAGTTCAAGCTGCCACAAGCTTCCGGCCGGTTTATGTCCTCAACTAGAATCTCTCTAGTGTTTTAGTGCTTTTTTAATGCATGACCATGAATTATAGTACTAGTCATTCTTACCAACTGAGCAGCCCGATGCACTAAGCTCCTGCTATGCGCATGGTCCGGGGAAGGACCGGACCACAAACCTACTTTTTTTACAAGGTAAAAAATCCTCCGGTGCTAAACGTATGTCACACTTTGACTTCCACCTAAACCTACACTAGAAGATGAAATAATAGATTGACTTGTCAGTGAACCCCTTTCCCTCAAAAATATCTGATAGATGTTTGCCTTTTGAGGGGGGGAGGGGGGGGGGGGGGGGGGGGGGGGGGTGATGAAGTAGAGGAAAACAGAGATCTGAAATATAGAAGAGAGTAGGATCGCCTGAGGAAAGAAAGAATGCAAGGATTGATAACATATCGAGTGAAGCTGTCGAGAACAACCAGTCGGGATGTATTTTAGAAACCTTAGCAATTACAAATCGAAATAGGATAAAAATTGAGATGAAATTTAGTTATTTGTTCAAAGATAACAATTTGAAAGGAGATAAGCAAGTAGTCTCTCAACAAAATTTATGATAAAAGTTCTATCACACTCTATAAGGAAAAGATCATATCTATAGTAGACAACACTTACCTCATATAAAAGGCATTCAATAGGAAACTGACAAAACTCCATCGTGCAAAAGCTGATTTCAGCCAATGAATTCACATATCTCCCTACCTTCATTCTTCAAAGAAGGTTGACACAGGGATGACAACACTGAGTAAAGAATTTGGATTTCCTGAAGAGACTGACCAAATGACAAATAGGATGCAACTTTACAGTCCCAAACCTATCACTTGTTATTAGAAACTTTTCATGAGAATGGGACACTGTATTTACATCTTAATACCGTGTAATCGAAAGAGACGTACCAACATAAATCAACCATAATGCCAAACCTAGGGATCTCTGAGCAATCTCAGGTTTATTGCTCTCCTGTGCGTATCCCAAAGGCTAAAAATTGTTCCATGTTTTCGAAGCCTATTCACAAACATGACATTAATGGAATGATTTTCTATGTATGAAGAATCTATTAGAAACCATACAAAACATGCAAAACAACTGGACACACCCAAGAAATAGAAAAGATGATCCACAGGCTGAGCAATGATGTTTCCAAAGTTTAACTTTCTATAACAAACTCAGAAATTCATAGAATAAACTGTTACAAAAATAAAAGCAATCTTCATATGATCCATGAACAAAAGTGGAATTAACAAACACCTAAGCAAGGTATGTACCGTTTTCACTTAGTTATCTACCCTCGGACTTGACCAATTGCGAGAAAACCCTACTCATGGAAACACCAGAGAGATCATCCAAATTTGGTGATTCCATTCGAGCAGCAGAAGCACCGGCATCAACATGACTGAAATCATTGACCTGCGGGGAGAGCTCGCCGATAAGGATGGTACTGTTTTCTTCAGGATCATCTTGAATGACAGCCTCTTGAAGTTGAAGTGCATACTCCAGATTCCAAAGCACGTCACCCATTGATGGTCTGTCAACACCAAAATCAGCTAAACATTTCTCCGCCGTTTCTCCAAACTTCCTGAGGGAATCTGGTCTTATTTTGCCTTTAAGATTGGGATCTATGATTTGTTCCAATTGTCCTTTCTTCTGCCACTTCATTGCCCATTCAGCTAAGTTGACCATCTCCCTCGGAAGAGATGGATCTATGACAGGCCTAGCACAAAGAACTTCGAATAAAACAACACCAAAAGAATAAACATCAGATTTTTCTGTGAGCTGTTGCCTTCTAAAATATTCAGGATCTAGGTAGCCAAAGCTTCCTTTCACGGCTGTGCTAACATGGGTTTGATCAAGCTCAGGCCCTGTCTTCGATAGGCCAAAATCAGCAACTTTTGCCATAAAACTCTCGTCAAGTAATATGTTTGCAGACTTGACATCACGATGTATAACAGCTTTAGCGTAACCAGTATGAAGGTAGTGTAGACCTCTAGCTGACCCGATGCATATCTCCAGCCTTTGCTTCCAGCTCATACTCGGGAGATCTGAACCATACAAATGGCTCTTGAGGGTCCCATTCTCCATGTACTCATAAACTAGAATCATCTCATTTTTCTCATCACAGTATCCCATCAATGAAACCAGATGCCGATGGCGGAACTGAGAAAGCATCTCAATTTCTGTTCGGAACTCTGCAAGACCTTGTTGGGACTTGGGATTACCCCTTTTCACGGCCACCTTAGTGCCGTCACACAAAACACCCCTGTATACCTTTCCAAAGCCACCTATTCCAATGACCAAACTCTCGTCGAAGTTGCTAGTTGCTTCCAGCAAAGCTGGAAATGGAACGCGATAACTCAAGTTTGAAGCAGCACTTATGGTTGTTCCATTTGAATACTTGCTTCCCATGGTGTGTGAATTGCCACCATTAACAGATAACGGAATCCATATTTTTGACTGGGCAAGCTGTTCCTGCTTTTTCCTTCTATGCATGCAGAATAAGATGCCAACCATCAGCAAAATAACTGGTATGCCTACACTCACACCCACGATCACTCCGACATTCTTCTTTGCCCTTGAACTAGGGTTAGTAGGAATAGAAGCTACCTGACTAAGGCTGCCCTGAGAATTATTCAACTTCAGAAGTTCCAGTCCATTTAGAAAGGCATCAGGAGAAGCACTCCTAGGGGCCGGGCCAACACTAATGTTAAGCCTGTTACTTTTAGCGGGTGGAGTAACATAATCGTTGAAAGAAGCTGTGGCCAAAAAGCCCTGAACTTTCTGACCAGGATCAAAATCATTAGCCACGTTCCAGGAGTTGACATAAATGTTAAATAGCAGCTGATTGGCAGCTGCACTCACTATGTCGCAGAAGTGTAATCGAATGAAATATTGGAAGCCAGTTTCCACTTCGAACGTCCAGGTCACATTAAAATTAGCATTCGGATCATTACCAGTACCAGCCACATTCATCTTACTACAAGTACCATAAACTGTCTGTGGTGCAATATCTGATGTTGCTCCATCCTGTGGATATTTCACAGAAGCAATCTTATTTATTGACTTAGCAGAACTCGGCTGCGTCAAGAAACTTTGATCAGTAACCCAAGTTCTCCAAAGTGTATCATTATCAAATGACACCAGCGATCCGCCCATGTTTACCCTGGCAACTGTTTCGAGAGCCTGTGCATACATACCACTAAATGTCCCAGCTGGACTAATGGTGGAGGCATCATCAGTAATAAGGACATCAGGTACAGAGACAACTTCCAAAGCATTTACATATGCAAACGAATAACTCAAAGGAGAGATCGTGATCACAAGGTCCCTCGAGGTCACATTAACAGAAAATTCTTTGACAGTTACATTGTTGGGGGTGAAACTACCAAGAAGAACATTCTGCTGAGTGGAAACAGAGAAAGTTGCTTTGCTCATATCATATTCTTGGTAAACAAACGGATAAAAATAAAGGCGGATCCAATGCCTCCCCACTTGGCTGATTGGGAATTTATAGCTAGATTGTTGAGTGAAAATTCTAGCAGTTTGATAAAGAGGTGAATCATCAGCTTTTGTAATTGAATTTGAAGGGGTATCAGCCAATATATTTTGTGAAGTTGAAAGAAACTTAGCAGCTGATTTATCAGCCATAAAAACCCTATTACCAACATTAGTATCCTTATTTGATCCACAATCTATTAAGAAATTATCAGCAGGATCAAAACCAGAAACACACAAAACTCCCAACACCAATAAAAACAAACCCTTCACTAACAATCCAAAATCCCATGTTTCCTTCATCATTCAAATCCCAAAAAAGACACAAACTTTGATCTAAAACCAACAGTTCTTGAAAAGTAACAGTAACACAGAGAACTAAATATCACCTATTTCACCTTATAAGCTAAAGAAACAGCAGCAGAAGGGTAAAGATGTCACCTTTTTTAATCAAAACAGCTCCAAGATTGAGGAAAAAGAGAACCCCAGATCAGTAATGAACAAATAGAAATCAAATTAGCAGGAATTTTCTTGAGGGGTACCAAAGAACATATTTTTCAGATACAAAGAAGACAAGAAAATGATTTTTTTTTTTTTTTTTGGGTACATTAACAGCCTAAATCTAGCTAAGAACAGGCAGGTTAGATGCTTTAGCTGAATAGACTACCCCAGATACAAACAAAATAATAGAATTTTAAATCAAGAAAATAAAACCTTTTTTTTTGCTCAATAATATACAAATTATCTAGTGTGAACACTAGTAATTCATGGAGTCAAAGGGCCATGTTATATGCACTGTTTTGTTTTGTGCAAAAATATGAATATATCTTTTGAGGTTTTTTTTTTGGATTTGGGGGGGGGGGGGGGGGGGTTGGTTTGACCTCTTCTGAAGAGTAAAGAGCAACACTTTCATGGACAGTGAAGAGGAGAGAGAAAATAAAGTGCATAAGTGTGAAACAGTAACAGAAGATATTTATTTACAGGAGTAAAGAGTTATGGGGGAGTGTAATAAAATACAAATAAAGAAGATAACTCAATTAGTGGAGCATTTCACTCTTTGTTTTAATACATTATTTTTTAAAATTAAAAAACAAAAATCATATGTAGACATCAAAATTTTAAAGGTCATATGAAATTTGAGCTAACTGTAACAAAATACAAATAAAGAAAGAGATAGCTCAATTTGTGCAGCAATTCACTCGTTATTTTAATACAGTATTTTTTAAAATAAAAAACAAAAACTATTCGTAGACATCAAAATTTTAACGAATCAAACCCGTTATAGAATATTCACAAAGAGATCAAATGCATCAAATATTGTCTTTCTTAAAGGTCGTCGAAGTGATCAACGAATGTTCTTCCTTTTCATGAGGATTAAGTACATCTCAATTAAGAAAGTTCGCATCATCCTACATTCGAGTTATACGCCGTTAAGGTCTTTGAATAACATATAATAGATTTATTATTGTATCACAAATAATTTATTGAAAACGCCTTCCTTCCGATTTTTATTGAACTACTACAAATGTAATCGGACAATTACATAATATTAGTATAGGGATATACCTAACTTTTTCTATATCCTTCCAAATTATTGAACGAATTTGATGAGACAATACTTAATTTTGACGTAATAATCTTTGCTGAATTTGTGCTAACAAGTTGGCCAAGTCTTTTCATTTATAATCTTGTAAAATTATCATTTGATTGACTAAATCAAATTACTAGTAACTATAGAAAGCAATTTGACAGTAAAGTTGGACCAACCACTTCACTTAGATAAACTAGGACAAGTTATTCTTTAATTAATTATTAACACTAAGATGACTTTTGGTGGTTTGTTCACATCAATTCATTAATTTCCACCTATAATTGATTACTTAATTAATATATAATTAACATCAAAGGAAGCTGACTCTAACTCCACTTTCTTTAGATTTTATTCCACTTTCACGTGTACCTCATGATTTTGGAGCAGTTTCACCCGTAGCCATTCTCATGTATGCTATTTAGAGATTGGATAGTATTTATTTTTATTCTGAAATTTGAACTAAAAGTTTTAACTTCAGAATAATTCAGGACATTATTATCCTAAAATTTTGAGCTAAAAAACTAAAATTCATGATGCATTGGCTATTTTCTAAATAGAAGTCCTTTAGAGCAACTATCAGGAGTCATTTCTATTGATTTTTGGTGCACGTTTCGAGTCATTTCACAGGTCATGAATTTTTTTATTTTTTATTTTTATTTTTATGAATTGTATTCATAGCTCATTTAATTTCCTATTTGAGAAAACCGTACATCACTTTCTTTTAACGTAAAAGACGAGAGAGTGAAGCGGGACGTTTTACTTAATATGGGGCGAGACATAAACTAAGATATGAAGACCTATAGCAAGTGATGATGTAAATTTTGACTCTTCAAGTGATACTCACCCCCCACGATATCTCAATTAGTAAATATGTAATACTATGACTCTTTATTTAGAGTTACTCTTGATCTTCAATTTTTATAGATGAATAGAACTTTAATCATTCATTTGTTAAAGAATTTTGAGGATCAACAATACTAATTAGGTAATTAGACACATAATTTACGTTAGGAACTATTAGACGAGCCCTGAACGTTACCGGACGCAAAGTCGAGCGCTTGGGGTGTAAGCCCCATACATGAGCCTCGGGACATTTTGACAATGCCCCTCCCCATAGTGAGCCTTGAGGTGAGTCCAATAAAAGTCTTTTAAAATACTGTTTTCTTTAACTTTGTCCAATATTTTAGCGTCGTATGAAACTTAAGTATACATTTCGCATATATACTAAATTTCACCTCTTCCTAAAGAAAGATAGATAGGAAAGGAAGAAAAAGAAAATAACTAAAACAACTTAAGAGTACAATCAAGGCAAGAGGTAACTGGTAAGTGTATGGGGTAAAATTTGTTCAAATTTAATGATCGCATAAGAAAGCGACACACGAAGCCAAAGATAGAAGATAGTCAAATCCGAAGTCACTTGACATCAAGGAGAATGATACTTATAAAGACAAAATAAATATCGTCATTCGATAGCATTCAATGAAGAATATTATACAACATTAAATGCATGATCCGTTACAGAGAATATGTCATTCACTGCCCACCATTACACATTTTTCAACGGCCTGCATAATTATCATTAAAGAGGAGTTGATCCTAAGGCCGTGTTCTCTAGATGTAACTATAAATAGTGAGCTCTATCACATTGTAAAGGGACGAATTTTCTAACAAACATATACTATATTGTATCAAAAGCTCAATAACATTTTTACTTTCTTGCTTATTTATATTGTTCTTACTGTTTCTGGTAGCTCTGCGCCCGGGATTAAGATATCTGCCGTTTCATTTCAATTTCAAGGCTAAGTCTTACATTTTTATCTAATTCATCCATTGATTTTGGATCGAATCGATTCAGTTGTTTATAAATCAAATATAAATTCAATTGTACCATTTTACAGGTAAATAATAAGCAAGTGTCATCATAAACTTGCTCTCATAAGATGTTTACATTAAAATTATATAACTTATCATATTAAATAATTTAATAGAGAATGACTATATATTAATTAATCATGATAAATAGATAAGATTTAATATAAACACTCGAAAGATATAAATATTTACCGTTAAGTGACACTCGTATCTTGTATCTTTAACGTGTAAGAGTTGATTCCGAATTTCGGATAAATTACGTTTACTTTAAGACTCACCCCCAAGGACGAAAAGAAAAAAGGAAATCTTAAATAAAATAAACAACAAAAGGAAATAAGCATCGAATAAAAGTTGTGTAGGTCATGGTAGCCACTTACCAAGTAAGTAGTGGTAGGTAAATTGGTCCATCAATCTTTTCCTTAGCTTTAATAAATATTTCCGTCTTAGGAAGAAAAAAAAATCATTATTTTCCTTACATGCACACACATATGATTAGAACCGTCAAAATAAGCTTGGCCCGTGAGGTCAGTTCAACTGTAAAAATTACGCGGGGCATTTTATTTGGTCGCCCTCATTTAATCTATACCCGCTTTTTTAAAAACTTATAATTTATACCCACTTTATAAATAACTTCAGCTCCCTTTCCCTAAGTTCTCCAGTTATAAAGACAATACTTCAGCATACGGGGCTGAAATTCCTACAAAGACAAAACTTCAACTTTAGAGCTGAAGTTTTGTCTTTGTAAACTGGGGAACTTCAGCCCAGTATGCTGAAGTTTTTGTTTTTTATAACTGGGGAACTTCAGCATACGGGGTTGAAGTTCTCCAGTTATAAAAACAAAATTTTCAGCATACGGGGCTGAAGTTCCCCCAGTTGCAAGCTACTTCAGGCCCGTCTACTAGAATGCTGAAGTTTTGCGTGATTGCCTTTGTTACTTCTGCCCCACATGCTGAAGTTATGCGCAAAAGCGGGTACGGATGCAAATTTTTTTACAAAGCGGGTATAAGTTAAAAAGTGGCACAAAAAGTGGGTACGAATGCAAAAGCCTCAGTTCAACTCATCCCGCTACTTGAGTGAGGTTGGGCTAGGATTTTTTTAGCTCATTTAAAGCTAAGGCTTAAAAGTCCGGCCCAAGTCAGCTCACTGGACCTTGAGGCATGATCGGGGTTGGGCCTAAGCTGGCCTGTGGGCCAAAAATTAATTAACTATTAAATATTTTTAAAAACTAAAAAAATTATTAACTATAATCTCCATTCACAAATCTTAGATTGCTCATTTACCCTTCCATATCAGCCAGAATTTAGATTTTTGACATGCATGTAATATGACAAAATTAATTGTTCTTTTGCTTAATTAATAGCGAACTCAAAAAGTTTTAGATAATCAATAAAAATATTTCTTCAAAAGAAAATATTACTTTAAGCGGTCATTGAACATTTTGGATTACTTTAATATATTATTAATATTTAAACTGCTCTTCGATATAGAAAAGGATCAATTTTAGATACACACACACAAGAAAATTGACCACTAGCAAATTTCAGAATTTTTTTAAAAATTTTATGGACTATAATAATGAAATTAGCAAATGATGTTAATCCTAAATTGAAATACCTCAGCATATAAACTTATTGAAGCAATCTCTGAATCTGAGGAAAATGAAAGAAAAGTATTAAGAAAATATTCATGTAACTTTAAAAAAGAAGAGCTAGAGATATTGAGAATTTGTATTTCAATTACGAGATTCCTTGTCAATATCAAGCTTTTTGTACGCTCTAAGCAAATGAAAATTGTTTATACCATTAATCGACTATGTCACGAAAAAATATTTAAGAATCAAAAAAAAATCTTTTTTTCTACAAAAATTTGAAGGGTCGGCCCGCCCTAGCCCGCGGCCCTCTTAGGGCTGGGTTGAGCTAGCCATTTTAAGGCCTATTCATAGGAAAGGTCAGTCCGTCCTAGCCCACCAAATTTAAAAGTCTGCAAGGCCTAGGCTGGATTGGGCCAGCCCGTTTTGACAGCTCTACATATAATAGATATTTCCTTACTAGTCCGCTCTAAAAAGAATGATATAATTTTATATTTAAAAATAATTTGACTTAAGTTTTCAATTTTACATTTAAGGCAACAGTTTAAAAAAATCTTGTTTTTTTTTTTCTTAAATTCTGTTCTAGCAAATAACGCCATATAAATTAAAACTGAGGGAGTAGAATTTTATTTCCCTCTCTCGTCTCTTTTGTGTATGTATGTGTCTGTGCGCGTTTCAAAAGAAATGGACTAATGACTATATCAAACTAGGAGTAAAATAAGTAAGAACAATCATATGAAAAAGAAATATAGGACAAATGGCCACACATAATTGAAAGAATAGGCTATAGAAATGGACATAAAGAAAGAATACAAAAGAATCAATATCAAAAGGAAGGTGCTCATTTATATTTTAGGGACAACTGTACGAGTATCTCCAGCTGGGAAAAATAATGGGTCCAAATTGCTGGCTCTTAGCTATAAAAAAAGGCAGCCGCAAAAAATAACTAATTAGTACACCATTATAAAATTTGTTGCTGTATTTCCATTTCCCATTTGCTCCATGCAAGTGGAAAAGGGTGAAAGCCAAGTCTATAATCAACTTAAAGAATTCAGCACAATTTTCATAATTAACTTAGACACATATTATAACCATTTTAATCAAACATGTTTGAAAACACACACATATTTGGAGTGTCTAATAGGTGGTTGCTTATGTATTTGTAAAAATTACATGTACGTCCTATTTGGTCGCCCCTTTTAACTTATATTTATTTTATTTTTTTGTTTGTATTCATACCTATTTTTTTTTGTTAAAAGCATTTTAAAAAAACGATTTTGTCCTTCCAAACTATTGACAAAATTGTAGACTGCAGGACAAAATTTTAGCATGTTTTGGTATGAAATTTTAGCAAATGAACTAACTAACTTCAGTTGTTTAGACTGAAGTTTTAGCAAATAAACTAAAAACCTTAAGCGTGTTTAGTCTAAAATTTTAGCAAATGAACTAAATAACTTAAGCATGTTTAGTTTGAAGTTTTAGCAAATTGACTAAATAACTTAAGCATGTTTAGTCTCAAGTTTTAGCAAATGAACTAAATAACTTCAGCATGCATTAGCAAAAATTCATTAGAAAATTACATACTGCAAGACAAAAATTTAAGCATGTTTAGTATGAAATTTTAGCAAATGAACTAAAAAGCTTAAGCATGTTTAGTCTGAAGTTTTCACAAGTGAACTAAATAACTTCATCATGTTTAAACTGAAGTTTTAGCAAATGAACTAAATAACTTCGGCATGTTTATACTGAAGTTTCAGATATAACTCATGACAAAACTGTACATTGCAGGATACATATCTTCAACATGCATTAGCATGAAATTTTAGCTTCAACATGAAACAATTTCATGCTACATTAGCTTGAAATTTTAGCTTCAAAGTGAAACAACTTCATGCAAGTGTTTTTGCATTAAGTATATAATAAGGTTGCTCTAGTATCTTCATTGCTTTTTAAATGTTTCTTACCAAACTTAGAATTAGATTTTAGATATTTCTGTAAAAGCAATACTACGTGTAACAAAAAAAAAAGACTATAAGAAAGACGGGTTTAAATCCATGACTTTTAGATACCGCAGAGACAGGTGAAGGTCAAGATAATACGATTTATCAGGGATGTAATTGTCATATTATTACGGATTTTTTGTTAGTTGGCTAACAAATCAATAATTTTTAAAATATGGTACAGGTTAAAAGGTGGCACAAATATAAGGTACGGCTATTTATGTAAAAATCCCAAACTTAAGAAGAATTAACTGAAATAGCCGTCCATCCAAGTGCTTAAACTAAAAACAGTCGGTGAAAGTATAATATATGTATAATTTATGTATTATATGTGTATAATTGTGTATAATCAATGTATAAACTATATATATAATTAAAAAAAAACAATAAATATGAACGCCTATTTGTGTAAAAATCCAAAACTTAAATTGTCTGAATTTTTGTTCTTTTAAAGCTGCTTTATCAATGTTAAATGTGCATTTGGTCAGTACTTTAGGACTCGATAAAAACTTGCTAAAGATTGATGATTTATTTAACTAAGAATTATATACTGACTAGAGACTAAAAATATTGAAATGTGTTCCGTACTTTTACTAATCAACTGAAAATGGTATTCTTGTGTTGTGAAGTTGTGCTTCAGAATCCTTTGAAGTCGGGTTTCTAGATCCATGTGAATTAACCCCAATAGTCACCTACTTAATCTCTTAAATTAAAAAAATAACTGACGGATGTATAATACATAACTCATGTATATTATATGTATAACTATATATAATTAATATATACCGGTTAGAAAAGTAAAAATAATAAATATATGACCGGCTATTTGTGTAACAATCCCGATTTCATATAGATTCAACAACGGCCCATTTACTTCCAAGTACGGGGGATGTGCACAAATAGTCATTAAGAACACATGTCTTTACTTTAAAGTCAGTGTTTTAAATGTCTTTAGTCTTTAGCCACTGGTTTAATAAAATTTTACCTGACTAGACGAAAATACCCTTCTGCTATAACTTATATCTACGCTTTTATTAACGATTAGCAGCAGCAGCAACACATAACTAACTTCAGCAGCAGCAGAGACTGTGATCGTCGAATTTCAAACTATAGAATTGCAGAAGCTTCTCTTCCGATTTGAAACTATAGAATTCAACTTTCTCGTCCAAAAAACGACATAAATTTACAGTAAGTTATGTTTTTGTGTGTTTCTATTGATTTTTATTTCGTTACTAGGAAATTGATGTAAGGAATTTGATTTTTTTTTTGAATTTCTGGATTGATAAGGTTAAGGACATCGCATCCTGTGATAATTCTATAAAAATTGAGCACATAATGTTAAGGATTTGGTGTCCTTTACATGACCGTTGTTACTAATATTAAGGACATACTGTCCTGATTTTGCAAATTGAATTGAAAAAGTTAAGGACACAATGTCCTTAACTTTTTTGTTGTTCTTCTGAATATTAAGGACATACTGTCATCGTTTTGCAAATTGTTTTGAAAAATTTAAGGACACTTGGTCCTGAAGTTTGAGTTTCAAGTTGAAAAGTTAAGGACACTTGGTCCTGAAGTTTAGGTTTCAATTTGAAAAGTTAAGGACACTTGGTCCTGAACTTTGACTTACATGTTCAAAAATTAAGGACAGACAGTCCTTAACTTCAAGTTTCAAGTTCAAAAGTTAAGGACGCTTGGTCCTTAACTTTGAATTCCAAGTTCAAAAGTTAAGGACACTTGGTCCTTAACTTACAGTTCCAAGTTCATAACTTAAGGACACTTGGTCCTAAACTTACAGTTCCAAGTTCATAACTTAAGAACACTTGGTCATGAACTTTAAGTTCCAAGTTCATAAGTTAAGGACACTTGGCCCTGAACTTCAAGTTCCAAGTTAAAAAGTTAAGGACACTTGGTCCTGAAGTTAAGGGTACTTGGTCCTTAACTTTGAATTCCAAGTTCAAAAGTTAAGGGCACTTGGTCCTTAACTTGGTCCTGAACTTATAGTACGTGTTCTTAATTATACAAGGATTGCTCTATACAATATGTCCTGAGTTTCCCATTCTCTTGACTTGCAGGATGGAAACAATATGCATTATAGTTATTTTTAATGGTAGATGGACTAAAGACTATAAGTATATTGATCATCAAAGCTTGTTCTAGTACCTGAGGCAATTCAGTTTGAAGATTTCATCAAACAAAGCTTGTTCTAGTACGGAACACATTTCAATATTTTTAGTCTCATGTATATTATATGTATAAATATATAGAGACAAGTTTGAAGCAGTGATATGGTTTAATATCAACCTGGGAACAAGCAAGAGAATGCTTGTATCCAAAGATTTAGATCTTCACATATGTATAGAGTCACTAAAAAGTCATTCACTCTTCAAGGGATGTCGTTTCATTGTTGATATTTCGGAAAGAGTTTTTGGATTAACAAGCACCTTTGAACATGTCAACAGAGAAACTCAACATGACAATCAAAACAAATGCCAACAGATAATGAAAATAGATATGGTTGAAGCTCAACCAATAACTGAAGAGGTGCTTCAAACATTTGATTCTATTCAAGTAGAAAGACAAAGCATTATAGAGATTGACAATGAACAATCTTTGGGTATTCAAGTCTTAGAGAGTGCATCGGTAATCGAAGAAATTGCTGAAAAAACCTCTACTCAACTAACTAGACGAAGGTCAAATTCGAAACAAAAAGAATCCCCAACTACGATATTAAGAGAAACTGCTTCGTTGGATGAAATAAAAGTGGGATCAATATTTGACAAAAAGAAGAGTATAATTAACTGTTTTTCGAATTTTGAAATTATAGGACATTTTGAATTCAAAGTTGTTAGATCAAGCTTAACAAGATATTAGTTGAAATGCAATGATGATAGGTGTGGGTGGTGTGTGCGTGCTTTCAGAATTAAAGATTCAACACTGTTCAAGATAGTAAAGATTGAGAAAAATCATGACTGCTCTCTTAACACTATGAAAGTTGATCAAAGGCATGCAACTTCAAAGTTTATTAGTGGTTACATTATCGACAATCTTCGAGACCCAAGGTTTGAAGTTACACCAGCTTTTGTCATGGCAGAAATTGCAAAAATTGCATGGATTAGACATTGGGTATCACAAGGTGTGGCGTGCTATTCAACGTGCTTCCGCTTCAATAAGAGAAACTCCTGAAGAGAATTGTGAATTATTGTCTTCATACTTGTATATAATGAGAAGTAAAAACCCGGGAACATATACTAACATAAAGATAGACGACAACAATAGGTAAACAATCAAAAAAGAGTTTATTAGTCTGTTTTATAAACTTTAGGACATACTTTCTTTAACCAGTTAAAAAGTTAAGGACGTGTTGTCCTTAACTTTCATGTGTGCAGTCAAAAAATTAAGGACACTTGGTCCTTAACTTAGAATTGCAAGTTAAAAAATTAAGGACATGGTGACCTTAAATTTTGACCTTGTTAGTCTAAGTTAAGGACTCCATGTCCTTAACCTTTTAGCTTGTAAACCTAAGTTAAGGACTGAATGTCCTTAACTTTATAACTTGTCACTCTAAGTTAAGGAATACATGTCCTTAACTTTTGACCTTGTTAGTCTAACTTCAGGACTACTTGTCCTTAACTTTTGAGCTTGTAACCTGAAGTTCAGGACTACCTGTCTTTAACTTTTGACCTTGTTAGTCTAAGTTAAGGACTCTATGTCCTTAACTTTTGAGCTTGTAAATCTAACTTAAGGATTGCATGTCCTTAACTTTATAACTTGTAACTCTAAGTTAAGGACTGTTTGTCCTTAACTTTTGAGCTTGTTAGTCTAACTTCAGGACTACTTGTCCTTAACTTTTGGCCTTCTAACCTGAAGTTCAAAACTACCTGTCCTTAACTTTTGACCTTGTTAGTCTAAGTTAAGGACTGCCTGTCCTTAACTTCTGTTAACCTTCCTTTATACTGTATTTTCAGGTTTCTTTATATGTTTTATGCATATGGATCATCAATATCTGGTTGGAATCATTGTAGACCAGTGATTGTTGTTGATGCAACTTTTTTGATGTAAAAATTCCGTGGTGTTTTAATGATTTCAGTTTCAAAGGATGCAAATAACCAAATTTTCCCACTAGCCTTTGGAATAGCAGAATCTGAAAATAACAATTCCTATGAGTGATACTTTAGTGAGCTTTTCAATGTAATTGGGAGTCTTGAGAATATAATTTTTTTTATCATACATGCATCAATATATTGCATATGCCATCGCAAAGGTATATCCTGAAAGCCACCATGGGATTTGTATCTATCATTTGGAGCAGAACCTAAAGCGAAGGAAAGTGCAAAGTGCTGCAAGAGTATACAGGCGCAAAGAATTTGATCTTTACATGTCAGATATATCAAACGTAGATAAGAAGACTTATGACTAATTGATAGAAGAACCACCGGAAAGGTGGGCACGTTCTTGTAGTCCACGACGAAGATATGACATGCTCACAACAAACATAGTTGAGTCAATGAATTCTGTCCTATTAGAAGCAATGGAGCTGCCTATATTAAGAATGATGGATTTCATTCAAGCGGATCTACAACGTTGGTTTTATGAAAGAAGAAATGAAGTAGAAAGAACTTTTTATGATGTTTCTTGTTGGGTAGAAGAGGAATTGAAGAAAAAGATAGATTTAACATTTACTTTGAATGTAAGTATTATGTTCTATGTTTAGGTTATTATTTTAATATAATTTAACATAATTTATTAACTTATAACGTTTCAACATTGAAGGTTTTCCCTTTTGATTCATGGCGTTCTAGAGTTGAAGAAGAAGGAATTACTTTCTTGGTGGACTTAAACAAAAGAACATGTGATTGTTTTCAGTTTCAAATTGATGAATTACCATGCATACATGCAATTGCAGCTATCGAGAAGAGAAACATCAAGAAGTCCAACTTTAGCTCGCACTGGTACTTAAAGGAATCTTGGCTGAAAACATATGAAAGACAAATACATCCTGTAGGACATACTGATTCTTGGATTATACCAGCGAGTGTTAAGTCAAAGATTGTTAAACCTCTAAATTTCAAAGTGCCACCAGGTAGAAGGCAGAAGAAAAGGCATATTCCAGCTACCGAGTCATCAAAAATAACATTCAAATGTGGTCGTTGCAGAACCATTGTCATAATAGAACAACTTGTATATATTCTCCCGCAGTCCATCCATTTTCAAGGAAGCATAGAGAATAATAGATATATCCACTTATGTTTATCGATCTTTTAAGTTTTTGCTATAAATTGGATTCATTTAGATTATTCTTATTTGAGCAGATGTCTGAATTTTCAAATTTTCTTTTGTGCTTACGCCTTTTTGTTTCTTTTGAGTTCAAAGTTCAAAAGTTAAGGACATGCAGTCCTTAAGTTTGACTTACAGGTTCAAAAGTTAAGAACAGACAGTCCTTAAGTTTGACCTACAGGTTCAAAAGTTAAGGACGACAGTCCTTAACTTTGACTTACAGGTTCAAAATTTAAGGACAAGCAATCCTTAAGTTTGAGTTTAAAGTTCAAAAGTTAAGGACGAGCAATCCTTAAGTTTGACTTGCAGGTTCAAAAGTTAAGGATAGACAATCCTTAAGTTTGAGTTCAAAGTTCAAAAGTTAAGGACAGGCAGTCCTTAACTTTGACTTACCAGTTCAAAAGTTAAGGACAGACAGTCCTTAAGTTTGAGTTCAAAGTTCAAAAGTTAAGGACAGGCAGTCCTTAACTTTGACTTACCAGTTCAAAAGTTAAGGACAGACAGTCCTTAAGTTTGAGTTCAAAGTTCAAAAGTTAAGGACATACATTCCTTAACTTTGACGTACAAGTTCAAAAGTTAAGGACAGACAGTCCTTAAGTTTGAGTTCAAAGTTCAAAAGTTAAGGACATGTAGTCCTTAACTTTGACTTACAAGTTCAAAATTAAGGACACTTGGTACTTAACTTACAGTTCCAAGTACAAAAAATAAGGACACTTGGTCCTGAAGTTTGAGTTCCAAGTTCAAAAGTTAAGGATTCAATTTCAAAAGTTGAGGACACATGGTCCTGAACTTAGACTTTCAAATTCAAAAGTTAAGGACACTTGGTCCTGAAGTTTGAGTTTCAAGTTCAAAAGTTATTGACACTTGGTCCTGAAGTTTGAGTTTCATGTCCAAAAGTTAAGGACACATGGTCCTGAACTTTGACTTACAAGTTCAAAAGTTAAGGACACTTGGTCCTTAACTTTGAATTTGAAGTTCAATTACACTTGGTCCGGAACTAATACTTACAAGATCAATACACTTAATTTAGGGATTGCAAATGCACAAATCAATACTTGATAGAAACAAAGAAATTAATAACATGATGCCTTCATATTACTTCTGAAATTGTAATTTTGCATAGTTGTGACAAAAAATTATGCTATGCAAACAAAATAAAAGTGTCTTTTGAGGAATTTACAAGATATTTCAGAATTCATATGGATTCTTTACAGCAATTTTATACAAAAAATCAACTACAACTAACTTTCTTTACAACTAAACTACAGCTCCTTCGGACAACAAGTTTCATTTTCACTATCATAGTCGTCGCCAACATTTTCTTGTGGTGTATCATAACCAGAATTTCTTTTCCACTCTCCACGTGCCCAAAGATTTGTTGCAAGTTTTTTTCTAAAGTCTTTTATGTCTTCAGGTTGAAATTTCTCCACATCATTTCCCATCATCAACAACTCCACATACTTGATTAGGAATGCACCACAATCAGTCATAAGAAAAATGTAAGATATGGAGTCAATTAAACAATAAATCTAAATTGCATATAAATTATATAACAAATAACAACACGTACGATCCAGTTTGGTGTGGTGATCTTTGCCACTGAATATCAAATTTGTTGAATGCATTTCTAAAAGACTTGTGATTTTTCTCAAACTGTGAGAACTTTAGAAAGTTGGGGATCATATGTGCATTACATTTCAATGTGATTAATTCCTGCCTCATATGGCTCACTATATATGGAATCATACACATCAATCTTTTTCTCATTCAAGTCCAACACCCCCAAAAGAAAATGTGTAACAACATTATCATCTTCTGAAGGAAGCCGACATGGAAAAATATTTTGTCAACCTCTGTCCAAGCAATTCCACATCTACGATTGTCACCCCACACATATGGTGTCAGAACCAATTGATTATCACCACACCAAAACCCATTTGTAACATCTTCATTGAATTCCTTATATATTTCTAGCATATAGTTATCAAAAAATATATCTGTAGTTGTGCAACGAAAAAGATGGCGCGAAAGGTTAGGGCAACTAGAGAGAGAAAGCTCTGGCGAGAGGCGATTAGGGCAACTAGAGAGAGAAAATTA
>ML361850.1:0-17474 GCA_005239505.1 Nicotiana paniculata | reverse complement strand
GATTCGAGCAATTTAGAGGTGAATTCAAAAGGAAAAGCAATAATTGAGCAGTGAGTGGCCTGCTGAATTGAGGTAAGTGTTTGGTCTAACTTGGGATTGAGGGAATAGGACTCCCCACTTGTTTTCTATGTGAAATTCATGGGCATGGTGTATAGGTATGGTGACGAGTATCTATGCACCACCCAAATTGATTGTTAAACATGATTCCCCTTCCCGTTCCCAACTNATCTGTTGTTAGATATTGTTGTGATTATTTGGAAAGAGTATTGGTTGTTTGAGCTGGTTTCCTTGTGATATGTATAACGGTTGAGAGGTTTGGTATTATTTTTACGAAATATATATATATATATATATATATATATATATATATTTTTTTTTTTACATTCCTGGTGGTTTCGTTTTGATAATATTGAGGAAGTTATGAGAAATGCAGTCTAACTGTTTCGTAATTGTTGAGGTTCACGTGGTTATTGGGTTTCATTGAGTCATTTCCAATTGTTGTTGTTAGTGTGTTAAAAATGATGGTTGTTCTCTTGAGTTTATCTTAATATATAAAGACTGAGCTGGATTGATAGCGTTACGATGTTTACTTATATTCTGGTTGGTTTTATTGTGAAATGGTATTGGTTAAAGCTTATGAGCTATATGATTTTCTGTTTGAAATTGTGGAAATAACAGTATTGTGAAAGGCTTGGCCTGAATTGTGAAATTTTTTTTATGAATAAATTGATATGATATGTCTGGTGGGAGCGGGTTGCACGCCGCAACAAGGAGTGATAAGGGTGGACAGGTAGGATCGGGTTGCACACCGCAACAGGAGCAATAAGGGTGATATGTTTAGGGAGGAGCAATAAGGGAGGACAGGTGGGAGCGGGTTGCACGCCGCAATAAGGAGCGATAAGGGAGGACATTTATATTTTTACTGATTTTTCAAAGAAAATAAATATTTGAAAAGCTAAATGTTTATTTTTACTGTTTTGTTTTCTTGAAAAACAAAGATTTGGAACTTTCTATTTTATATTTCTATTTTCATATTTTGGCACTACTTTTATTCAAAGATAAAGTTTTAAAACTTGGAAATTGTTGAGGATTGGTTATAGCTGAGGCCTGAAAGAAGCGGTTGTGTTACTTTATTATTGTTGCAGTATTTAAATTGATGTGTTTAGATTTCCTTCCTGTTTTACAATTATTGTCTGAGATATATTTTCTTGTTCATGTAGAATTGTTTTATTGTGTTATCGTATCTATATTACTATCACAGGTTTATTGTTAAAGCCCCGCCTTAGCCTCGTCACTACTTCGTCGAGGTTAGGCTCGGCACTTACTCAGTACATGGGGTTGGTTGTACTGATATTACACTCTGCACTCTTTTGTGCAGATCCAGATACTAGCCAGCAGTAGAGATTTTTAGAGCAACCATCTATTCATTTGGAGACATGAGGTATATCTGTCGGCGTTCGCAGATCCCGGAGTCTTCTCCTATTTTTATAAAATTGTTTTAGTATATTTAGAACAGTTACACCATTTATTTCGGCCATTATTTGTAGTATTCTTTAGTAGTTCGTGGATTGTGATACCAGACCCTGGGGTAATCTTAGAGTTGTTTACAAAATTAGTTCGTGGTCCGTTTTATTTAAATGGTTATTATTATTATTTTATTTTATTGTTGTTGGGAATTATTCTAATTAAGTTCCTTTGGAAGTTATTTATTTGTGCTTAAGTAATAAATTAAGGAAATAAATTATTCGAGTTCTAACATTGGCTTACCTAGCAAGTGTGGTGTTAGGCGCCATCACGATCTCCGAGGTCGGGAATTTGGGTAGTGATAAGTTGGTATCAGAGCACTAAGTTGCCTAGGTCTCACAATTCATGAACAAGCTTAGTAAAGTCTGAAGGATCGGTACGGAGACGTCTGTACTTATCTTTCGGAGGCTATTAAATTAGGAAACAATTCCATTTTATTCTACTCTATCGTGCGGATTTATTCTACCATTGATGATTGAACTTGTCTATTCTTGTCCTCACACAAAATCTCGACAACACGCAAAGCGTCTACAACCGGACAAGTGATGAAGCCCCAATGACAGCAATGATTAGGGGAAGAGACAGAAGCATAGCTCATTCTAAAGCTCGAACATCAACACCTATTCTACAGTCTCAAATGGATCTAGACGCGGAGGTTCTGGCTCAGTTGGTACATGTAAGACTAATACAGATTCCAGAAGGATTCGTAGCTACTCCAGTATTGCAAAACAAGGGAATAGTTGAAAGCAACGAGGTTGAATTATATGAGCTGTGAAATTTAACATTGCGTATTATTAGGCATTGTGACCTATGACTTCGTGCCAAGTGGAGAAGTCCACTGTCAAGGAATAGATTGTGGGGTCATGTGTTATATCGATTTTGGCTTGAAAGGTATAAGGCCTGAGATTTTTGCAAGAGATAAAGCTAAGGATTGCGGTGTGTCTGTCTCCTTAATAACCATATACCTCAGTACCAAAGGAGTTATATAACAAACTTTAAATCTACAGAAGGTTTACTCAGCGTGGAAGTCACGGTTGCGGATTTAGGGGTGCTCCAGAGGGAGTACAGTGGTTGACAAGCTTCTAGACTATATGGTTCGTGCCAAGGTTTATCTGTATGGAGCTCTACTTTTGGGATCATTGTGCATCAATAGAGATGAGGGTTACCCCAAAAGAATGATGAAAAAGTATACGAATAAAAGGGGGTAGCTCAGCAGTGTTGAGTTAACATAGTAAAAGAAGAAATTGGCCGCCAGTGTTTGTGACAAGCCTATGAAGAGGATGACCAGCCAATGCAGCATCAATTACTTGACTCAGTTCTCATAAATGCTTTTGAAAGAATTTGTTTCTCGGACCCTCCATAATGCATGGTGCATAAGGTTTGAGCGGTTGCGTCAGTTCATGTGACGGTGTTAGAACATGCTACCAGGTTCGATAAGTCAACCCGTCACACTCCTACTTCGGTTTATCTAGCCAGAAAGCAAGTCCACAGACTCATTAAAGGACTCAAATGTGATTTTAAAATTTTGTGCGACTCAGGTAATACTTTATTTCGGCTAGTGGTAGGAACTGTTCTAGATTTGGGAGAGTCATAATTCATCAGTGCACTCAGGATACGTGCCCCATTGCAGTTACAACTCAACTACATGACCAACTAGGGAAAAAAGTCGGAATGTCGAAAGTGGAGGTTAGATTCCTAGAGGTGGAGACCTAGCCTGTTGATATATTTTCTATGGTATGGCTGAGGTCGTTACATTAGGGTGTCACTACAAGAACAATCTCTAATTATTATAAAGTGATGATTTCCTGAACTTAATACGATTAGGCGTATCTAATAAAAATTCTTCTAATATGCTCCACTCTCGAGTGAACTTCTTAACTCAAAAATCTACTTATGTGAATACTTGTATTGAGAGATTCTATGGAGATAGTTGCATCTATCATTACGTGTTGTAATTTTGTTTAACGGAAAATATTTAAAAGAAGAAAAATGGAAAGTTTCGATTGGCACAATATGCATGCTACTTGTGATTCATAATTGAGGGAGAGATCCTCGCATTTTAATATGATTTGAGATGTTTAAATCGGGATACGAGCCGCGGTGGAAGTTATGTAAGGACGAGGTCCTTGTGATGGAAATTCTTGTGTTTAAATTCTCCCTTGTGAATTAAACTTTTACTATAGTACTGGTAGGGAGTCATGCCTGTTCGGCTTATTCGATAATTTATGTATAAAATAATAATAATCGTAGTAATAAATGAATGAATGAATGAATAATAAAAGTAATACTAATAATAAGTAAGTAAATAAATAAATTGATAAATAAATAAATTAATTAACTGTGTATAATTTGCCAAATCTGTGTTATAATTATTGAGCTTTGACCTACGAGGTATGTGCCGCCCGTGTGGCATTAAATGAGACACGTTAAGTCGGGTATATAATTATGAGGTCTTCATGAATCGCATCTCGTTATAAGTACTGTGAAGGTTTGAAAGGAAATTATTGCTAACGTGAAGTTATTTGATAATTCCCTAATTGGAGATGAACAACCATTAAGAAAATAGAGGCGGTGAGTATGGGCAGCCTTGAGTATATTCCATTTGGTGAGAGACCATTAGCTTCAGACATTCAAACGTTGGCTAATCAGCTCGTGAGGTTGGATATTTCCTCCAGCAGTGTTCTAGCTTGTACAGTCTCTCAGTCTTCCCTATTTGAGAGTATTCGGGAGCGACTGGATGATGAACCACATTTGGCAGTCCTTAGGGACACAGTTCGGCACGGTGATGCCAAGAAGGTTACAGTTGGAGATGATGGTGTTTTGAGGATGCAGGGTTGGTTATGTGTGCCTAATGTTGATGACCTTCGTGAGTTGATCCTTGAGGAGGCTCACAGTTCTAAGTATTCTATTCATCCAGGGGCAGCCAAAATGTACCAAGATATGAGATCGCATTATTGGCGGAGAAGGATGAAAAAGGACATTGTGGCGTATGTGGATCATTGCTTAAATTGACAACAGGTAAAGTATGAGCATCAAAGACTTGGTGGTTTGCTTCAGCAGATAGAGATTCTTGAGTGGAAGTGGGAGCGTATTACTATGGACTTCGTTGTGGGCTCCCACGAACTCAGAGGAAATTCGATGCGGTTTGGGTTATTGTGGATAGGCTGACTAAGTCAGCACACTTTATTCTAGTGGCTAATACTTATACTTCAGAGCGGTTGGCTGAGTTGTATATTCGGGAGATTGTACGCCTTCATGGGGTACCCGTGTCTATCATTTCTGATCGAGGTACGCAATTTTCTTCGCACTTTTGGAGAGCAGTTCAGCGTAAGTTGGGTACCCGAGTAGATTTGAGTACAACATTTCACCCTCACACTGACGGGTAGTCCGAGCGTGCTATTCAGATATTGGAGGATATGCTCCACGCTTGTGTTATTGACTTTGGAGGCTCATGGGATCAGTTCTTTCTGTTAGCGGAGTTTGCTTATAATAATAGTTATCAATCGAGCATTCAGATGGCTCCTTATGAGGCATTATATGGTAGACGATGTAGATCTCCAGTTGGATGGTTTGTGTAATGACCCGACCGGTCGTTTTGAGCTCTAGCGCGTCGTTCCGCGGTTTGAGGTTGTGAGTAGCTTCGTTCAAGTATTATGACACGAGGGCGTGGTCGGAATTGAATTTCAGGAAGTTTAGAGTTGGATTGGAAAGAAAATTCTCATTTTAGAAGCCTTAAGTTGGAGAAATGGACTAAGATTGGAATTTTGAGTAAAAGACCTCAGAGTCAGGATTTGAGGGTTCCTGCAGGTTCGTATGATGATTTCGGACTTGGGCGTTGTCCGGATCGGGTTTTGGATAACCCGGGAGCGTTTCGATGCATATTGTGGAAGTCAGCATTTTTGAAGAAATTTCCTAAGTTTGGCTTGAAGCATATTTCAGTGATGTTGATGTCCGTTTGGGATTCACTGGGAATAGCTTCGTATGGTGATTCTGGAGTTGGGAGCGCGATCAGAAGTGAATTGGATGTCCAGAGGTCATTTTGAAGTCATTTGGCTAAAGATAGAAATTTGAAGGGTTTTGAAGAATCCGACCGGAAGTGGAAATTTTGATATCGGGGTCGGAATGCGATTCCGAAAGTTAGAGCAGGTCCGTAATGTCGAATATGACTTGTGCGCAAAATTTGGGGTCAATCGGACCTGACTTGATAGGTTTCAGCATCAAATGAAGAAGTTGGAAATTTCTATGTTCATAAGTTGGGATTTGGGTGCGATTCATGTTTTCGATGTTGTTTGATGTGATTTAAGGCCTCAAGCAAGTCTGCATTATGTTTTGGAACAGGTTGGTATAATTGGACGGGGTCCCGGGGGCCTCGGGTGGATTCCGGGTGGTTAACAGATCAAGTTTGGGAGTTTGAAGAAGGCTGAGGTTGCTGTCATCTGGTGTGACCGCACCTGCGAGGATTTGGCCGCAGGTGCGGAGCCGCAGGTGCGAAGGATGGATGGTCTGTCTGGGAGCGCAGGTACGATGGCATTTCCGCACCTGCGAAGATGCAGATGCGGACAGAGGGCGCATGTGCGATTTTGGGCTGGAGTTGAGGCAGCCGCAGGTGCGGGAGATTGGGCGGGAGCGCAGGTGCGGAGGTAGGACCGTAGGTGCGGAATCGAGGTTGGGCAAAATGTTTTTAAAACGTGAATTGTTGGTCATTTCTTCATTTCTTCTTTGGCTTAGGCGATCTTGGAAGGCTTCAAAGTGAGGATTTATTCATGCAATGTCAAGGTAAGTAACTCCTTCATGCTTCTAAGTTAAATACAAGATTATATGCATGGATTAGGCATGGAAATTGATTGGAAATTTGGAGAATCTTAAAGAAACCTAGAAAATAGAAATTTGGATTTTTAGCCACGAATTGAGCATGAATATTTGAGTTAGTAAGGCTATGGGTAGAATATATCTTTGAGAAATTTCGATTCCGGGCGCGTGGGCCCGAGGGCATTTTGGTCATTTCAGTAAGCGGGGTTGGGAAATTATATAATTTAGAATTGTTGCAATATTAGAGTATATTTTTATTGGGTTGTCATTGTTTGGATAGTTTTGGGGCGTTGTGCGTCCTTTTGGAGTTCTCGGAAGGGCTCGGAGGCCTGTTATGGAATCTCGGAGCGAGGTAAGTCTCCTTTCTAACTTTGTGAGGGGGAATTGTCCCCCTAGGTGAACTAATTAAGTATGTGTTACTATCTGCGGGGGCTACATACACGTGAGGTGACGGGAGTCCGTGCGTAGCTATTATTATGCGATGTCCGGGTAGCCTAGGACCCACTAGCATGCCTTACCTGTTGTACCTGTGATCTTGTCTGTAATATTAGACTGCTAATATAATTGAAATTGTAATTGAATGACTAAAGAAGATTAGAGTTTATTTTCTTAAGCATCTAAAAAGAGAATTGATTTCCTTCGCGGGCAATTGTGTTTCCGGATAAGGTTATGTTATTAAACATTATAAAAAGACTTGGCAAGTGAATTTCGAAAAAGGGGTTCAAATACTATTTTGTGGTTTTCAAAAGAAAAATCTGTCATTTACTTGAGTATGTTTTCCCGACGTAGTCGGGGTGCCTGTCGATTGTGCATGACTACATGTGACCGCTTTGCAATTTATATTTCGCGAGGGGAATGTTATTTCCCCCACTCTCATGGGAGCGGGCCGTATGCCACGGCGAGATTGAAAGAAATATTATGTTTCAGGCCGTTCGACCCTCGGCAATGCACAGAGATGATTATTATGATGGCTCAGGCCGGTTGTCCTTATCTCGTATGCGCATGCTAAATTGTTAAATGTTTTTCATGATCTTTGAAGTGATAAGATATTTGGGGGGAAAATAAAGAATAAATTGTGGATTTATGATATTTGGGGGAAAACAAAGAGGAAATTGTTTATTTAAGATATTTTGAAAAATAATGAGAAAGTGGTAACTGTTTGTTTATTTCCAGTTTTTACTTGGATTTCAGTGCCTTATATATATGCTGATTTACTACCTTTACATGCCTATCGTGTTCATCTTATACTGTTAATTAATTTGCTGGCCCTTAGTGAATGTCTAATTCGACCTCTCGTCACTACCTCTCTGAGGTTAGGCGGGCGACTTACTGAGTACTCATTATTTTTGTGCTCATGCTGCACTTGCTGTGCATTTTATTGCACAGGTAATTTCATAGCAATGTGGAGGACTCAGAGACTTAGGCAAGCTGCATCATCCGGAGGCGATCCGCGGCTGACAGAGTCCCTCTCGTACTGTATTTATTTTTCATTGTAAATTCCTTGTCCAACTTGTATTTCGGACAAGCTTTGTAATGATTGTATAAATTCTTAGAAATTGCTCATGTACTTGTGACACCGGGTTCTGGGTGTGTTGGGATATATTTGCTAAAGTGTAATATTCAAACCATTGTTGTTAAATTAACAGATTTTATTTGCTTAATATGTAATAAAGTGAAAGGAAATATTTTTCATAAATGTTAAAACCGGAAATTTATTTCAATTAATTAATGGTTGGCTTGCCTGACAATGATGTTCGGCGCCATCACGACCTTAGGGATTTTGGGTCGCGACAACATGGTATTAGAGCGCTAGGTTCCCTTTGGTCTCACGAGTAATGAGCAAGTCTAGTAGAGTCTTGCAGATCGGTACAGAGACATCTGTACTTATCTTCGAGAGGCTACAGGGCTGTTAGGAGTACTTCCCTTCTTGATTCCTCATCTTGCGATTTGATTCTTTTGAGGCTTATTCCTATGTCCATTCCTACTCAATATTACGCATCGCGAAGTGCTTACTATGAATCAGGAATTTGAGGAATTGAAATGGTGATACGGATGTAATTCGAGATGTTTCCATGTGTAATTGGTTGGGGCTGTTGTTGTGGCCCTGCAAAAGGATAATATGTTGTTTCAGCTCAGTAGCTGTGTTTCTGAGAGCCTTAAGGCTATGCTCAGGTAGTGATGATGCTTACGATTTGTTATCGCGTGAAGTCGATATGATGATAGAATGCTTGCCCATATGTTGGGGGTGATGAATGGCTGAAGGGAGGTCTTCTCAGAGCATAATTTCGAGATTTCAGTATTTTCAGTTCTGGCGGAGGAAGGGAAATTGGACTATGAATGTTCAAGTCTGGGGGATAAAGTGATAAGACTTGGTGTTATAAAGCGAGGTGGAGTATTCACGATATCGTCGTCTTTGATCGAATAGAATGTGTCAAGTTCACCGGTGTTATGGTTCTTCAGTTGCATTGGGTCATAGTGTACTGAAGTGGTACTGAAGAAGCGGCTGTCGTAGACCGTGGTGTGCGGTGGTTCAAGTATTGAATGAGTATTTCTAATGAAGGCAGATCGAGAAAGATGATCTTCGGGGAGTCGAAGTTATGGTGATCTGATGGTTTAGGTTTTGCAAAGAACTATATTGGATTGAGGCTGCAATTGAGAAGCATGCGATGAAGGAAGACATGTGAGAAGCGTCAGGGGGCAGCTAAATCTCTAAAATGCCAGGCATGAGAGACGGAAGTCGGGTAGCTGCTTAAAGGAATGAGTTTAACTAAAGTGGGAGAGTGGCAGTGTAGCATATGAGTTCAATGGTAAGGTAGATGCCTATCTTGAGGAGAAGTTTGGAGTGGGTTGAGGATTTTCGTGGATGGTGATTGGGTCCGCGGGCTTAAATTGAAATATGGTTATTTTGGCGAAGGTTGGATATAATAGAGAGAAGTCTCTAGGGATGAAGAAGGACACAATGTGGTGGTAAATTTGAAGATGTTGTAGTGCATTTGGTAGATATCCATGAGGAGCGTACGGACTGGTAAAGTTGGTGAATGAGAGCAGGCTTAGGATGGGGTATTGATGTTGCAGAGAGTGTGCATTTCGGCGTCGTTGGAAGGTGTCAGTAGGTGATTTCCACAGGTAGGTTATCTCATGTGAGTAGGTTAGCGGTTGTCTGGTTGGCAAGTTTCTGTGAGGGATTCTAGTGGCTATTCGGTAGGAGGCAGAATGTGTGAATGATGCTAGAGAATTTGAGTATTTAGGGAATGCTGACAGGGGAATTCAGAAGAATTGGACGGATTGGTTAAGCAAAATCGTGTTAAAAAAGGAGAAAGGATCTCAACAGGGTCTAGAGTGGTGCAAGGAGTAGCTTCGGGCTAAGTGGGGGAGTCCCACCACTAGTAGTTGAGTTGTAGGATTGTGTTACCATGGGGTTGCGGATTATCAGCGTGTTGGCAAGTTATTACAGCTAAGGGGAAGGAGTAAAATGGTGATTGTGCGTGGGATTTGATGAATGTGTGCAAAAGTTGGCCCTGTTGGACCAGGGTTAGGCTTTGAGAGATTCAGAATTTATGCGTAAGGCATAGGCGAGTGTAAGGGTAGTGACTCAGTCATGTACTTCATTGAGAGGATGTTCGTGTGCTAGAAGAGCCTTGGAGTTGATTGTATTCGGGGCCAGTCAGAGTGGGTGACTCTCAATAGTGGTCTTAGTAAATTCGAAAGTTATGAATGCGGCATTTAAGGGTTTCAGGCAGTAGTATGATCGAGAATCGAGCTTTTGCAGAGTAATTTTTGAGAAAAAGGAAGATGGTTGGAGTGTCCTATGATATGTTTCAGCATGTAGGATAGCATTGGAGGAGTGAGAGAAATAAACTCCGGGTTGTAGAAATATTGTCAGGAGGGTATGCGGCGGGTTGCGGGATTTAGGCAGCATGGTCTCGTGAATCAAGGTCACTCAGGATGAGTTAGGGTTGAGTTTGTTATGAGTTGAAGGAAGTTACTATTATTCTTGAGGAAATTAAAGACGATTGAAAGAAGATAGATTGATTAGCCATGGTTGAAATGGCACATGTAGGGAAGTGATCAGTTTTGTTAGTATAATTAAATTATGCATGTGGTTTGGACCGGTATGTGTGAGGATTGTCGGCCGTCGTAATAGATTCCATGTGGGAGCATTCGATTGCTATGGCCTGTCAGGTGTAGGCGGATCCCAGAAGGGATATGGTGGTTCAGATCACTACTTAAAGGTTTGCATGTTGGGTGATTGTGAGAATTCACTTGTGTGTTGAGATGATACTCTTGAATTGAGTTAAGTAAAAGGTTTCTATATGATGAAATGTTCACCCTATTGGTGGTTCAGAAGTTATGATGGAATTCTTGCGTTACCTCATATTGGCATGTTAGGTGTGGTAAGCAGTATGTAACTGGGAGTAATAATCGTGATTGCGGTTCGGTGTTAATAAGGAAGTCATGAGCTCGGAAGAGCAAGAAAAAGAGATTCGAAAGTTCAGAGTAAGCTGGTGTTATCTTCAGTGTCACCTGAGATTGATATTCGGCGGAAGAGGCTTTGTACCTTGGTCATGGGTTCTTGATGTGTCTTGTTGCCTTGTGTGGAAGGTCGTGGGAGCATGACCGCGAAAAGATTTTATAAGTGTAACATGTAGTCACTTGATGGATTGAAGATTTGGACTGAGTATAAAGAAATGCAATGTTGTTTATTTGAGAAGTTATGCTTAAGAGGCGTTCAGTTCATTTGGTTGTGGATTGTGGGGTGTTTATCCCGGCTATGATGGTTGTTCTTGCATATTATGAGAGGAAGTGGGTTAATATGGACCCAGGTAAAAGCTATTAGCTTAGTTGGTGCGAGAAAGGTAGACTCGATGTTTGTGGATGGATTTAAATATGATTATGGGCTCCGTATAAGCCAGACATGTTCATTCCAGTTGAGCGCTTTTCATGAAAAGGTATTAGAACAACAGATGTTGCTCCGTCTTCATCAAATTTATGCGATGTTGTGATTTATTTCGTGTGAGTTGTGAAACGGCTTGATGATTTCGTATGTGTTGAAGTCCCGCGTAGTGATGATGTTATGTGAGCAGGATAGCTCTTGAGATCCAGAGTGTGTGTGTATATATATATATATATATATATATATCACACCTCAGTCGTGCTTGAGTTTTTGCACTTATCAGTCTCCCCAGGATGGTATTATGCACTTAGCGTGCTTGTGACCGATATTCGGTAATGTGTAATAGTGAGCGATTCAGCTCCATGTATATTTCCTTATGTGAGTTTTATGATGGGATCGTGTGGCACACCGCCACGGGTATGTTATTTGGATCGGGTTGCACGCCGCAACAGTGTGATGATGAGAAGGGTTAATATATATTTATTTTTCTTATGTTTTACTTCCTTTTTTCTGAGAAAAGTTCATATTAGTTGCGTGAGTTCAATAGTCCATTCCTGAGTCATTTCTTATCTATCATGTTCGAGTTATGACCTATCGGCGCGATGTGGTATCATGTGAGGCTGTTGGTTATGTTTGAGGTGATTTGTTGTCTGAGCAGTTCATACTGGGTGAGACGGGATTATCGGATCAGGGATCAGTGCGATAAGGTTATGTGAAGTGTATATTAAAGAACAAATACCATTATTCAGGTTCATAATGAAGTGATGATTCTAGTCAAGATGAGGTATTCAAGGATTTGTTAACGCTGCAGTTGGGTATGAATTTCTGCACATTTCCTCCATTGTGGTGGTATCGTCAGCATTATAGCAGGATGCCTGTATATTTGTTATGAGGTGCGTCAGGAGCACCAGATTCGTGAAATTTTGGCTGTTAAGGTTCATAGAGTGTCATTGTGGTCAGATGATGAGTTATGCGGTGCATGGTGCTGATTCAGCAAAGGTATGCAGTCATGATCTGGTATATCATGTGGTAGTTGATACGGTGTTTATATGTTGGAAGTAGGCCTGGTAGAAAATTTCAAGTGTTGGAACTAGGTCCTGAGCTTATTATATGGATAAAAGAAGAATATTCAGATTTGATTGAGCTAATGTACTCAACTGGGCGGTGGTAGCACGGGCAGATGCTCGAGGTGTCAAACAGTGATTTCAAATAACTCCAGAGCAGTTCTTAGCATGTTCGAGGACGAACATCGGTTTAAGTGGGGGAGAATGTAACGGCCCGACCGATCATTTTGAGCTCTAGCGCGTCGTTCCACGGTTTGAGGCCGTGAGCAGCTTCGTTTCAAGTATTATGACCCGAGAGCGTGGTCGGAATTGAATTTCAAGAAGTTTAGAGTTGGATTGGAAAGAAAATTCTCATTTCAGAAGCCTTAAGTTGGAGAAATGGACTAAGATTGGAATTTTGAGTAAACGACCTCAGAGTCAGGATTTGAGGGTTCCTTCAGGTTCGTATGATAATTTTGGACTTGAGCGTATTTTCGGATCGGGTTTTGGATAACCCGAGAGCGTTTCGATGCATATTGTGGAAGTCACCATTTTTGAAGAAATTTCCTAAGTTTGGCTTGAAGCGCATTTCAGTGATGTTGATGTCCGTTTGGGATTTCGAGTGTGGAAATAGCTTTATATGGTGATTCTGGAGTTGGGAGCGCGATCGGAAGTGAATTCGGATGTCCGGAGATCATTTTGAAGTCATTTGGGTAAAGATAGAAATTTGAAGGGTTTTGAAGAATCCGACCGGAAGTGAAAATTTTGATATCGGGGTCGGAATGCGATTCCGAAAGTTGGAGCAGATCCATAATGTTGAAGATGACTTGTGTGCAAAATTTGGGGTCAATCGGACGTGACTTGATAGGTTTCGGCATCGGATGAAGAAGTTGGAAATTTTTAAGTTCATAAAGTTGGGATTTGGGTGCGATTCGTGGTTTTGATGTTGTTTGATGTGATTTGAGGCCTCGAGCAAGTCCGCGTTATGTTTTGGAACAGGTTGGTATAATTGGACGGGGTCCTGGGGGCCTCGGGTGGATTCCGGGTGGTTAACGAATCAAGTTTGGGAGTTTGAAGAAGGCTGAGGTTGTTGTCATCTGGTGTGACCGCACCTGCGAGGATTTAGCCGCAGGTGCGGAGCGCAGGTGCGAAGGATGGATGGTCTGGTTGGGAGCGCAGGTGCGATGGCATTCCGTACCTGCAAAGACGCAGATGCGGACAGAGGGCGCAGGTGCGATTTTGGGCTGGAGTTGAGGCAGCCGCAGGTGCGGGAGATTGGTCGCACCTGCGGGAGCGCATGTGCGAAGGTAGGACTGCATGTGCGGAATCGAGGCTGGGCAGAATGTTTTTAAAACGTTAATTGTTGGCCATTTCTTCATTTATTCTTTGGCTTAGGCGATCTTGGAAGGCTTCAAAGAGAGGATTTCTTCATGTAATGTCAAGGTAAGTAACTCCTTCATGCTTCTAAGTTAAAACAAGATTATATGCATGGATTAGGCATGGAAATTGATTGGAAATTTGGAGAATCTTAAAGAAACCTAGAAAATGGAAATTTGGATTTTTAGCCACGAATTGAGCATGAATATTTGAGTGAATTGTATATTTGAGTTAGTAAGGCTATGGGTAGAATGTATCTTTGAGAAATTTCGATTCCGGGCACGTGGGCCCGAGGGAATTTTGGTCATTTCAATAAGCAGGATTGGAAAATTATATAATTTGGAATTGTTGCAATATTAGAGTATATTTTCATTGGGTTGTCGTTGTTTGGATAGTTTTGCGTCCGTTGGAGTCATCGGAAGGGCTTGGACGTCGGTTATGGAATCTCGGAGCGAGGTAAGTCTCCTTTCTAACTTTGTGAGGGGGAATTGTCCCCCTAGGTGAACTAATGAAGTATGTGTTACTATCTGTGGGGGATATGTACACGCGAGGTGACGGGAGTCCATGCGTAGCTACTATTATGCCATGTCCGGGTAGCCTAGGACCCACTAACATGCCTTACCTATTGTACCTGTGATCTTGTCTGTAATGTTAGACTGCTAATATAATTGAAATTGTAATTGAATGACTAAAGGAGATTAGAGTTTATTTTCTTAAGCATCTAAAAAGAGAATTGATTTTCTTCGCGGGCAATTGTGTTCCCGGATAAGGTTATGTTATTAAACATTAGTGAATTTCAAAAAATGGGTTCAAACACTATTTGTGAAATTCAAAAGAGAAATCTGTCATTTACTTGAGTATTTGTTTTCCCGACGTAGTCGGGGTGGACTGTCGATTGTGCATGACTACATGTGACCTCTTCGCAATTTACATTCTATGAGCGGAGTGTTATTTCCCCCACTCTCATGGGAGCGGGCCGTACGCCACGACAAAATTGAAAGAAATATTATGGTTCGAGACGTTCGACCCTCGGCAGTGCACAAAGATGATTATTATGATGGCTCAGGCCGGTTGTCCTTATCCCGTATGCGCATGCTAAATTGTTAAATATTTTTCATGATCTTTGAAGTGATAAGATATTTGGGGGAAAAATAAATAAGAAATTGTGGATTTATGATATTTGGGGGAAAACAAAGAGGAAATTATTTATTTAAGATACTTTTGAAAATAATGAGAAAGTGGTAACCGTTTGTTTATTTCCAGTTTTTATTTGGATTTCAGTGCCTTATATATATGCTGCTTTACTACCTTTACATGCCTATCGTGTTCATCTTATTCTTTTAATTAATTTGCTGGCCCTTAGTGAGTGTCTAATTTGACCTCTCGTCACTATCTCTCTGAGTTAGGCGGGCGACTTACTGAGTACACGTTGTTTTTGTACTCATGCTGCACTTGCTGTGCATTTTACTGCACAGGTACTTTCATAGCAATGCGGAGGACTCGGAGACTTAGGCGAGCTGCATCATCCGGAGGCGATCCGCAGCTGACAGAGTCCCCCTCGTACTGTATTTATTTTTCATTTTAAATTCCTTGTCCAACTTGTATTTCGGACAAGCTTTGTAATGATTGTATAAATTCTTAGAAATTACTCATGTACTTGTGACACCAGGTTCTAGGGTGTGTTGGGATATATTTGCTAAAGTGTAGTATTCAAACCATTGTTTTTAAATTAACATATTTTATTTGGTTAATATGTAATAAAGTGAAAGGAAATATTTTTCATAAATGTTAAAACCGGAAATTTATTTCAATTAATTAATGGTTGGCTTGCCTGACAATGATGTTCGGCGCCATCACGACCTTAGGGATTTTGGTTCGTGATAGTTTGATCTGGGAGAGGCTCGGTTATTGATTACATACTTAGTTCAGGGGGCCTTAGATAAGGTCAATATTATTCCGGAGAGAATTCGTGCAACTCAGTCTAGGCAAAAGAGTTATGCCGATCGAAACGTCCGTGATGTGGCATTCATGATTGGAGAGCGAGTATTTCTTTGTGTGTCGCCCATGAAGGGTGTTATGAGATTTGGTAAGAGGGGTAAGTTGAGCCCTAGGTATATCAGGCCGTTTGAAATTCTTGATAAGGTGGGGGAGGTAGCTTATAAACTTGCATTGCCTCCAGGGTTATCCTCAGTCCATCCGGTATTCCACGTGTCTATGCTCAGGAAGTATCATGGTGACCCGTCCCACATGTTAGATTTCAGATCTGTCTAGTTGGACAAAGACTTGACTTATGAGGAGGAGCCGGTAGCTATTTTAGACCGGCAGGTTCGCCAATTGAGATCTAAGAGTTTTCCTTCAGTTCGAGTGCAATGGAGAGGCCGACCCATTGATGCAGCTACTTGGGAGTCTAAGTCAGACATGCAGAGTAGATACCCACACTTGTTCGCCACTTCAGGTAATTTTCTATGTCCGTTCGAGGACAAACGTGTGTTTTAGAGGTGGAGATTGTGATGACCCAAGGGGTCATTTTATAAAATTAAACTTCATGCTTAATAGCCATAAAAAGACTAAAATTAAATACCTTAATTTGCGTGCCCAGCCCGGGCATGAAACCGAAAAGCTTTTATGTGGAAATATAAGAAATAGTAATTTTTAGATTTTAAAGTTGATAAAAGTTGACTTTGGTCAATATTTTGAGTAAACGGACCCGGATCTGTGTTTCGACGATCCCGAGGTCCGCAGTAAAATATGGGACTCGGACGCATGCCCGGAAATGAATTCCGAGGTCCCAAGCCTTAGAAATTAATTTTTGAAAGAAATTATTTTGCTGAAACGTTTGTGAATTAAAGAAAAGAAATAATGCTAAAAATCATTGGTATCGGGTCTGTATTTTGGTTTCGGAGCCCGGTACAACTTGGTTATGATATTTAAAGGTTAACTGTGAAATTTGGTAAAAAAACGGAGTTCGTTTGACATGATTCGGACATCCGGTTGAGAAATTATGAACTTTAAGAGTTTTTTGTTAAAAATGATGAGTTTTGAGGTTTAATTCATAGATTTACATGTTATTTTCATTATTTAATTGCACAAGCAAGTCCGTATGATTTTTTTAGACCTGCGTGCATGATTTGTTTGGAGCCCCGAGGGCTCGGGTGAGTTTCGGGTAGGCCACGAGATGTTTTTGCACTTGAAGTAATTACTGGTTTTAAGTTTTCTGGTGTCCAGGTAATTGCTCTGTGCGATCTCATAGGAAAGTCTGCGATAGCACAGAGTAATTTGGAAGGCCTGTTTGGAACCCTGTGTGATCGCAAGGCCTTATCCGCGATCGCACAGTGCAAGTTTAGGGGGCCCCAAAATTTGTACTGTGCGATTGCACAGACCCTCCCGCGATCGCACTGCCCCTGCCCCCTACCCTATGCGATTGCACAGTCCCTCCTGTGATCGCTCAGCTCAATTGTCCCTTACCCTGTGCGATCACACAGTTCTCTTGTCCAGTTATTATAAATATTAGATTAAAACCGAGCAAAACACATTCTTCCCCAATTTTTCGAACTTCCAGCCCTAAAAATGAGTTTTCTTCAGAAATCTTCATNTTTGGGTAGAATTAGGGAGTTTTGTAAAAATTGAATTTTTATATCAAATTAAGGTCGGATTTCAAAACTAATAGCATATTTGGGTTCGTGGGTGAATGGGTAAACGTAATTTCGTCCGAACCCCGAGTTTAGACCAAGTGGGCCCGGGGTCGGGTTTTGACTTTTTTTTTGAGAATTAGTTAATGATATTAAGTTAATTTTGATTAGATTCGAGCAATTTAGAGGTGAATTCAA